>JALBUQ010000191.1:0-33629 GCA_024364755.1 Pseudohyphozyma bogoriensis
CGAAGTGTGATGCTCCCTCTAGTCGTACTCCAGCTCCAAGGCAGCCTGGTTGCGGACTTTCGTTGTCCGGTCTCTCGATCAGCGGGAGGTCGGCGAGGGGAGAGTCGCCTGCACGTGGTCCTGTTGTCGTCGCTGAGGCTGGAAACGTGGAGGAGGGGGTGAGGAAGGGCGCGACGATCTGGGATATCCCTCCTGAGATGTGAGCCTACTTGCTCTAGTTGCTTGAGACTGAGACTGATAGTATGACGAACCGCTGCAGCATTCGACACATCCTTGTGCTGGCGCTCGAGCCCGCGACAGGCAGCGAGACGGCGCACCTCGAGGTACGTACTCATCTCCTATCCTCACACCGCCTCTCAACGTCCGTTTTATACTGAATAAATTAATTACTTATTCTTTCGGACCCCCAAAAGCCAAAAGACGTAACGACCCTGTGCACCGCCGCTCTCGCTTCTTCCATCTTCACCTCCGAAGCGCGTTCCATCCTCCGCTCGTCGTCGATCATCCGCGGTCGTGCAAAGTTGCGACAATGGCGAGAAAGCTGTGGAAACGCACCGTCAATGACCCAGAAGCTCACGGTGCTCGCTAGGACTAGTGAGAACAGGTCAGTGGATGGAAGGTCGGTGAGGAGGGCGGTTCGGGCCTGTGAGGGGTTGAGGGAGGTCACGTTCGAGAGGGTCGAAGGGTTGGAGTTGAAGGCTGTGGCGGAGAAGAATGCTCCTGGTTAGTGAACATCCTTAATCTTCATTTCCACTCTCAGCTAACGCCAGAATAATCGAACCAGACCTCCAATCCCTGCGTCTCTATCATCGCGTCCAGTTCCTCCCTCCCTGCCCTCACCACTCGCCCCCGCCTCCCCGAACCTCCTTCACCTTTACGCACCTCCACCTCTCAAGCCTTCTCTACCCTCTCCCAATCCTATCTTCACTCCTCCATCCAAACCTCACGACCCTGGACCTAGCACACGCCCTGAACTTTACGTCCCCCTCCGCGCTGACAGCCCACGTGGTCCCCCTCTTACTTCCCCTCGCTCCTCAACTCGAATTCTTTTCCGCCCCAGTGGGAGCACACCACATAGAAGCTCTAAAACCTTTCCTCCTCCTCTGCACCTCCCTAACGCACTACTCATCAGCGGACGTCAACCCCCTCGCACTCTCCCTCCTCCCATCCCCTCTCCACTCATGGTCAATCCACCCACTCCACGCGGACCGCAACCTCCCCGGAATCCTCCACATCCTCACTTCCAACATCCCTTCCATCAGGGATCTAAAGAAGTTGAGGTTGGGAGCATGGGATAGTACGGGGTTGGGAGGAACGGGGAGGGTCAAGCCCGGCACGGGGAGTATCAAGAGAGCGTTGAGAGGGGTGTGTGAGAAGAGGGGGATCAAGATGGAGTTTAGAGAGAGGTTTCAAGGCGTGGAATCGGCAGTTTGGGAACGTGAGTCGAGCTCCCGCTTTTTCTCAGCTCCAAAGTGAGTGCTGACGCTGACTTGTCATTCGTTTGTGTGACAGACTTCGTTTGAGAGGCGTACGCAAAAAACCCGTTCTTGCAACGGCGGAAATACGTTTCGAAATTGGATAAACAGAAAAAGAGTCTCCGAAATGCATGTCACAGAGTTACGCAATTCAACGATGTTTTCTGTCAGAAGTCACGCCCTACGCGAACCGACGCTCTGCTCCTCCAAACCCCCAACCCCAACCCCATCCACCCGCAACCCCTCTCACTTCCTCCCTACAAGCCCCAAAAACTCCTTCCCTTCCCTGCCCGCCTTGACCACGGCAATCGCCTTCCCGACCGCCACCCCAGTTTCAACCACAGCCCTCATCGCAAGACTCATCGCTGCCCTTCGGTCCGCTTCCAAAACCTCCGACCCTACCCAGATATAGTGCGGAGAGGAAGAGGTGGGAGGATTGATAATGAGGATTAGGGAGGTCGCAAGAGGGAGGAAAGAGGGGAGGGGAGTCGGTGGGGTCGTGATGAGGTCGAGAATCGTGAGAGGGGAGGAGACGGTGGAGGCGGTGAGAGGTGCTTTGGGAGCTGACGGGATCCTGCAAGGGATGGACAGACATATTAGTAGGTCCGGATAAAGGAAGGACAGGAAGGGAGGAAGAGACGGACCGAAGAGGGAGTTCGTTGGCGGGCACGCCGAGCGCGAGGAAGAATGACGTGTCGCCCTGTCCGTCGTCAAAGACCCTGAGCGTCGTGTGTCCGCCTGTATTCAGGAAGGCTCTACTAAGCCACCTTTTCTGATCACGTAAAAGAAAGCCCATCCACACTCACCTCTCTGATCAGCCCACCTCCTCGCCGTCTCGGCCGCCTTGGCCTTCTCCATCGGATGGGCCTCCCCTCCATTCCACTGCATCAGCTCGTCCCCCCAATCCAACACATACACGTTGCCCTTCCTCAAACGCTCCTTCCCCACGTCCACTTCGACAACCTTGACATGTCTGTCCCCCGACACCTCCCACAACCTCGCTTTGTCCAACCTCCCCTTCTCTTGCTCGACATGGTGGAAGCCGCTCTTGACTCCTCCTTTTCGCACGACAAAGTGAGGGTGGAAGAGAGAGAGGAAGGAAGAGGATTCAAAGGACTGGAGTTGGCGATGTTGGGTCGGGGAGCAGGCGAGGAACTCGTCGAGCTCGACGGTCTTGTACGCTGCTACGCCGGCTTCGTCTTGAGTCGTGTTGCGGCCGAGCCAGAAGTGAATGTCGTGAATTAGTTCTGTGGGAGTGGGAGGGGGTAAGTAGGAGGAGGAGCGAGAGGGGGCCTGAGCTGTACGGACCATGAGGCTTGGACTTGACGGGCGCCACCGACTGAGGTCGTGCTCTCGTATCAGCTACTCCTCCTTGCACTCAGATTCTCGTCAAAGAAAGGAACGCACTTTGAGGACGACGTAGCTATCGCCGTCGTAGAACCCTCCGTCGCCCAACTCGTCGCCCTGCTTCACGAGTACGACCTTGAACTCCTCGACCCTCCACGCCCACACGCCTTCCTTCTCCCCAACTCCACCAACACTTCACGCTGGCTCAGTATGTGCTGCAACTGCGTGCAACTTGTGGTCGATCTGTTGGGGCCGGACGAGGGAGGTCAGTGGGAGGAGGGCGGTTGTACGCTGCTGGAACGACGAGGAGGAAGGGGAGGAGGAGGAACGCACGTCCGAGCCGAGGAGAGCGATGTTGCTGTCCTCGAAGGAGGTTGGCTGGTCGAGGTGCGTGAGGCCAGCGTGCGGGACCGACATGGCGACGATGCTGTCAGGATGGAGGGGAGGAGGTGGAAGGAGCGAGCGCGCGTCCAAGTCTCTCAGGCGTGAGCCTCGGACTTGTGAGGAAACCTATCACTATTCGTTTGGAGTTACTTCTACTTGAATAGCACACCAAATTAGCGATGCTACGACGTTACAGAAAGTGCGGTCCGTCGTCACTTCAGTGACAGCGACAGAACAGGGACAACACGTGGCCACACTTCTCCTCTGTGTGCGCGATCGCCGCCTATTTGAACGACAGATATGCGGGCGAGTGCGGAAGATTGGTTGAGAGTTGTGCAACTATTATTATTGAAAGTCTGCTGCCCACAATCCAGCTTGGTACTCGTGTTTCGACTCCTCCGACGCAAGCACGTCATCTCGCTCCCTGCACGACATGATGGCTCCTGTTCAAACAATAGGACTTGGTGCAAATACTGTATAGAGCATCCCAAAAAGAGTCATGTCCACGATCCCGTCCCACCTTGGTGCCTCTCGGCCTCGAGCGCGAGTCAGCCAGCATTGATTCCACCACGCGGATCCGCCTTTCGTGTAGATAAATGGCCTGCCCTTTGCTGCTTCTTTCTCTCTCTTTCTCTCTTGCTACCTTTTCGAGCATCACACCTCCGTTTGCCCCCCTACCACTGCAGACCCCGCCACTCAAGCCCCACGTCAGCGCGCTACACCTCCCGGCTCAACTCTTCCCTCGTGTGGTTGCGGAGCAGACGGACGGGCCAAGCGACCACACGAGACCCCCTAACCTTGCCCTTCAGAGTCAGGTTCTCTGCCGTTTGCCGACGCTAGATTGAGGCAAGTTGTGGGCTCCGGTATGCCGTGAGGTCCTTATCTACCGTGGCCGACGTGGCCTTGTTTGGTTGCAAGTTACTCGGTCAATACTCGTCCGATTCAAGCCAAAAAACCTGGAATCGGCTCGGATTGATCCCCTCTATTCTTTCGCGCGGCTTGTAGAGGCATTCGAGAGACTTGTTGTTATGGGAAAAAGTTGACCACGAGGTGCAGCCCCTGAGAGCCTGACTCGTGCTGACTGCAAGCTCGGCCTAGCGTCCGGAATTTGGGGCCCGCGAGAGTCAAAACCGAGACTCGTCTCGCTCCCTCCAGCTTGCCTTCCTCACCACACCTTCTTGTAGTACAAACTACCCCCACCTCAATCGTTTGAGTCACAACCTCAAGCGACTCTTCCAAGCGACCCCAGGAGAACTACTTCTCCCTCCCTCCCAGGAACAGCGTTTGCTGTCTCTCGCAAGGCAGCACCAGCCCACTTAATTCACCCAGCCTCGTGAGCCCCCTTCTCCTCCTACACCTATCAGAAGGGCTAGGAACTGACTGTATCACCGTTGGCAACTGCAGCACCGGATCGTCCTTTGACCCCAACCCCAATGAACTCTTTCACGATGACTTCCTCCGCGCGCTCTGCGAGCCCAACCCAAACCTGCCAGCTTCACTTCCAGCCGGATTTCGCCTTGGCCACGCGCCCCAGGTGAGCCTCCCTCCTCTTTCTACCTTCTCTCCACCCTCTGTTACTCCCTCTTCCACCCACTTCAACCGTCCCTCCCGCAATCGGATGCTAACTCACCCGTCTCCGCCGCCGGCTTTTTAGAACGCGCACGGCCGAGGCGACGTCGAGTCTCTAAACGATTCGTCGTCCTACTCCTCCTCCACCTCCACGATCGGTACCACTACTACGCACTTTGACACGTCTTCCCTGTTCACTGGATCCCTGGCCATGTTGCCAACCTCGACGCCGTTCGGTAGCCCCGCCCTGAGCGTCGCTTCGATGCCCTCGACCTCCGCCTCCGCGTTCTCGCAGACTCACGCGGCTGACATGGCCGAGCTGTTTGCGAGCATCAAGGCTATCACTGAGAAACCTGATGGAATTTCCTCCAAGGGTAAGCCCTCTCACTTCTTCCCCTATCGCCTCGGCGATTACGCCGCGCGCGCCCGCGTGTGTTCCAGACCGCGTGCTAATCCTCTCCACGTGTCCCTTTCCACCAGAACTCGACTTCACGTCCCTCAACCACGACCTCACCGTCTTCCCTTTCGACATTGTTCCCACTTCGCTCCCCCTCCCCATGACATCGTCCTCGGCCCTCGACTTTGACGCCCAGCTCGGCTCGCCCCTAGGGTTGGCCGACGAGTCGCCGTACTCCGAGTTCCTCGTATCGCCCATGTTTGACTCGCCGCCCCTCCTACCGGCTTTGTCACCGACGAGCTCGATGCCTTCCCTCTTCCCTCCCACTGCCACCACCGCCCTCCGTCCGAACCCTCCTCCACCGACACGTAGGCCGACGCTCGCGTCGCCGCCCTCGTTGTCGCTCGACGAGCCCGCTCCCTCCCCCGTTCCTTCGACCACCACCAGTCGTCCAACCAAACGTCTTCCCAAGCCCTCTGGTTTCCGTTCCTCCGAGATCCCTCTCCTGCCTCTTGACGCTCCAGTCCAACCCAGGACGTACATCGTTCCTTCCGCCACGTCGAGGAAGAACATGACGACGGCCGTGAGTAGGGAACAGCAGAAGAGGAAGGCGATCGAGGCGGCCGCCGAGAAGGAGGAGAGGGAGCAACAGAGCCTGCCGGACGAGTTGTTGGCCGCGGTCGAGAAGAAGAGGTTGCAGAACGTTAGTCCTCCCTCTCTTCCTTTCCACGTCACCTCTTTCTACTAGCCTGATACTGACCCTCTGCTTGCCTTTTTTTAGACCGTCGCTGCTCGTCGTTCTCGCGCCCGTAAGCAAGCCAAGCTCACCGAGTTGGAGGACGACAACGACCGTCTCGCGGACGAGAACACGGCGCTCAAGGCTCGCGTCGCGCTTCTCGAGGGCGTCATGAAAAGCGTGGGGCTCAACGTTCCTACGTAAAAAAAAAAAAGGAACAACATTCATTGTTTCTGGCTTTTCTTTCTGCTCCTTGCTGTCCATATCGTTACCCCCGTTTTACTCTACCCTGCCGTCTATCGTTTTCCCGCTCGTTGGGAGAGGTTGTCAATCCAGAGTTCCTCTCCGCGTTGATCCTCTCATTTAAGACTTGTCGCAACGTTGCGTGAGAGAGGTGCGAGAGAGCTAGTTGAAAGCAAATGATTTCGTAGCGCTAACCAGCGCGAGGAATGGAAAGAGGACGATGGTTGGCAGGGGAAGCCACGTGTGTGAGGGCAAATGAATGCCGAAATTGTTTGGTCTCACGCTAGGCTCTTCAACGAACGCTCATGCTGGTAGTATTCTACAGAGGTTAAAAGTCGATTCGTTTTCTCGTGTAGAATGAAACATGAAGAAACCGCGGATCCCTTTGGACACGACGCATTCGCCGAGGACGCCGTGCATGCACGCACAAACCCTAGTCATGAGAGGGAGACCTCAACGAGCCACACGATACAAGCAAATCTTCCAATCTTCCATTCCTTCGCAGACTTTCTACATGTCATCAGTGCTGTAGGCATAAGCCTCGGCCTTGCGCATCGCGATCGCGTTCCCCCTCTGCATGAGCTTCGCCTCCCACCCGTTGCCCTGTGTGCGTTTCGAGCGAGTCAGCTTCCATCCCCAAATAGTATGTAGGAAAAGATGGTGGAGGCAGTGGCGCACCCTATCGACACCGTCCCAGCGGTAGCCTGGAGGAATACCGAAACGGTTTGGCGGTGGGGGTGGACCTTTGTACGAAGGGTACTTGGCGGCAGAGGATTTGGACTTCTTCTTGTCCTTCTGCACAATTAGCGGATGTGAGTGGAGAGATGAGGGCTTGAGGGAGGAAGGAGGACGAACGGTGAGGAAAGCGGCGGCAGGGTCGTTCCATCGTTCTTGGTCCTTCATTTCGTCGTTCATCTCTGCATCGTCGGCGTACCTGCAATCACCACAAATCAGCCAACATTGCCAACAGTCGACAAGAAGCAGAGAAAAACCCTCGCACCTCGCAATCGGCCTATACTTCAAGTCCTCCGCGAGCTTCCTCTCCCTCTCCTTGTCCTCCTTCTGGACCAGCCCCTTCCCCCACTCCATCTTCTTCATCTGTTTCTCGAGTTCCTCCCTCTCCCTCTTTGCCTTCTCCGCCTTCTCGACCTTCATGTCGATCCTCCGCCCACTAGCATCCCTATACACCGTCGCATGCGGGTCCTCGACCTCATCCTCGTCCTCCCCCCTCTCCTTCGCCTCCCGCTTCATCCTCTCCAACTCCCTCGCCGCAGCCTCCTTCTTCTTCTCCTGCTCGAGCCTCCTCCTCTCATTCTCCGCCCTCAAATCCGCGACGCTCTGCAGTCCTCCTCTACTCCTCCCCGCTGCCGCGCCCGCCCCAGTCAAGTCCACGACGACAGGTTCCTCATCCACCGGCTCAGGCTCCGGCGTCACTTCCCTCGCTGCAGCGAGTTCTGGGTCTGCGTCCCTGATCGTACTCCAGTCCGACTTGCCCTTCTTGAACACGCCTCGCTCCTTCTGGACGACCGGCGCGCTCTCGTCGTCCTCCTCCTCGGCCTTTTGACGGGCCCAGTCCATACCGTCGTCGTCGGCGATGATCATACCTCCGCCGCTGACGATCGAGGTGGAGGAAGAGTCGACTTTGCGCTTCTTCTTCTTGCGGAGCTTGGTGTCGCCGCCGGCGCGGTCTAGGATCGCGTCGGCTTTGGCGCCAGTCATATATTTGGAGGCGAGGTAGGCTTGGAGGTCGGACATGGTTGTGGGATGATGGTGATGGGAGGAAGGAGGCGGGCGGGGTAGAGAGTGGCGAAGGTGGGAGGAGGTGGGAGGTGGAGGAAGTGACGAGTCGTTAGACGAGGTGGGCTGGCCTGTCGGGTCGCCGAATGTAGGTCGAGATGGTATGCACTCCTTGCTACTTTAGTTCTCGTTGCAAAAAGTGATGCGAGAAGTGAGATGGATGTGGACCAGAGGCAAGCGAGCGGGCGCCGTGTGACTTGGGATCCCGTCCAGGCCAGACTTGGGCTGGGGCGTGGCTCGCCCGCCGGTCTCTCTCGCTTCGTCCACTCACTTCTCTAGTTTTACATCAACATTTTTCAATCGTTCCATCTCTCAGACAAACCCTTCCTACCTTCGACACATTTGCACCAACTTTGTTCGCGTTCGCCGCTCCCGCTTCCCACCACTACGGACGCGTCTCTCGTGATCCCCCTCGCCCCCCGATGCTCACCCGCGAATCCCTGCTGTTCTCACCAACGAGGGACGGAGTACCCTCCTCAGACGATGCTTTCACCGCTGGAGACCTCGTAGCCGCCCAGGGTACGTCCTTCCATCTCCCCGCGTACCCCTCGCGGTCAGCTCACGCGTTGCGCGACAATCTGCAGAGGCGATCGAAAGGGAAGCGAGGGAAGTCATGCCGTTCGAGTTCAATTCGTGTACGAGCGATCTCGGATACATCAAACAAGCTGGTGCGTCTTCCTACCTTCTTCTCCTCCACATAACGCGCGACGCGTCCATCGCTTCCTCCCCACCTCCTTTCCCCTGAACCTGACCACCCATCACGCCCACGCATTGTCAGTCTTCGCCTGCCGTACCTGTTTGAACGACTGTGGTGTCTGTGCCGCTTGTTCCATCTCTTGTCACGCCGAACATGAGCTAGTCGAGCTGTTCACGCGACGCGACTTCAAGTGCGATTGCGGCACGGAGAGGATGGGCGCGGGGAGCAAGTGCTCGTTGAGTGGGAGGGACGATGAGAGGCGTAATGGGGGGAATAAGGTGAGTTTCTTTTATCCTTTCTCTTACGTTGGAGGTGGGAGGATTTTTTTGAGGGAGTGTGCGAGGATCGTCAAGAGAGCGAGTCGAGTGGGATGGACGCAGCGAGGTCACAAGGATGTCGATGCTGAGCTTGGTTTGGCGCCTCTCTTTGTCTCGGTCAAACAGTATTCGAAGAACTTTCAAGGCGTGTTTTGTATCTGTGGAGTGCCATATGATCCTCATACCGAGACGTGAGTCGTGCTTCGTTTGTAGACGTCTCAGTTTCCACCGTCGACTGACCTGTCCAACGATGAAACAGAGACGCGATGTATCAATGTCTCGTACGTCAACGCCCATATCGCTTCAACTCACTTTCCACCATTTCCACTGGACATCTTAAATACTAACTTTCCATCCTTCGAACGAACGAACAGGTCTGCGAAGACTGGCTGCACCACACCTGTCTCTTCGGCTCCCATTCCGACGCCCAAACTTCCCCACTTGGGACCGACGACTTCGACCTCCTGATTTGTGCGTCTTGCGTGACCAGCGACAGCCGCCTACGACCTCTCCTGGATAGGTGGGCGGGCGTCGAGGGCAAGGGAGTAATGGTGATTGGGGAGGATGATGTCGTCAAGGGAAGAGCGGCAGTCATGGATAGTGATGGGGAGGTGGATGGTGGTGTGAAGGAAGAGGTGGTCAAGGCGGAGGGTAAAGAAGGAGTGAAGAAGGAAGAAAATGATGAGGAGGGGGTCAAAGGGAAGGCGAAGGAGGAGGAGAAAGACGATGACGTGGCAGCTACGACGGGCGGCGAGAAGAGGAGAGCCGACGTCGCTTCAACCTCGTCAACGGTCGAGCCTCCGGCAAAAAAACTCAAGTCGGATGTACCCGCTCACTCGTCCTCGCATGTTGGGAGCGACTCTTCGTTCGACTCGTCGGCTTCCACCGCTGCGACTTCCGCGTCGACCCACGCGCATTCGCAGGCGTGTATCGCTCCGCCAGTACCGAGGAAGGGCGAGTCGGTGTTGGATCAGCTGCAGAGAAACGGCGCAAGGATGAACGTCTACCTCGAGGAAGGGTGGATCGAGCGCTGGTGTCGCTGTAGCTCCGTCCGTCGTCTCCTCGCTTGACCTCCTTTGCGCCTTCTCGCTGACGCCTTTTTGTCTTTCCAGTGCATCACCGCCTTCACACCTTTTTCTTACTTCCTTGAAGAAGAAGACATCTACGAGCCCCCAGTCGACACTGACGCCGGCAAGTCCACGATGGAACTCGGCATGGAAGCGTTCGAGAGGTTGCCGAGGACGCAGGCTATCAATGGGGCCATCGCGTTCACGGAGTTGAGTTCGAGGTTGAGGGAATATTTGAGACCGAAGGCAGAAGCGGGGGAGACGGTTACGAAGGGGGATGTGGAGAGGTTCTTTGAGATGGAGAAGGAGAGGAGGAGGGAGAGGGGTTGAGCGCTTCACCGTTGGGATGGGTTAGGTCGGGTTCGTAGTGTGTATACATGCCGTGTGTGATGTTTAATTCTCTCTTTTTTTCTGCCACATGTTTGAAGATTCCATCACGAGCGAGTAGGCGATATGCGCGGAGGCCGGCGTCGACCACACGTGTTAGGGGCACGGACGCCCGCACCGCCGCGTCCTTGTTTCCGCCGGATCTGATGGTAGCTCCTGTTCTGTGGCTTTTTATAGCAACCTCTCTCTTGCTCCCTCGTATTTTGCACCACGCTCGCTCCTTACTTTGACTCTCTCGGGCCTCTTTCTCAACGTTGAGGAGCAGGGATGGACCAACGACTGCTTCCGACTCAGACGACAGATTTGGCGAATGGCGCGACGGGGAGTATGCGACCGAAAACCCCCCTTTCGAGGTGGTGTCGTGAGTAACCTATCTGCTCATCCTAGAGGAGCGATGACTGAGAGTCCCAATGCCTGCAGATGAGCATTTGTCGTTCTACCGAGTAAGATCTTCCTGCTTCCCGCTCGTCGCCAACATTTCCGCTCTTACCTCCTCTAACCACACCACACGCTCACAATCACCCAACTACCCAGATTCACGTCATCTACTTTGTTCTCATCCCCATCTTCTCCTCAACCCTTTTCTACTTCCTCGACACCAACGACGCAACCTTCCTCGACGCGCTCTTCATGACGACTTCAGCGTCCAGTTCCGCAGGACTAGAGACGGTCCTCATCGGGAGCTTGAGTACGGGACAGCAGGTGTTACTGTTTTTGTTGATGTGGGCTGGGAGCTCGACGACGGTCGCGTTGGTCACTATCGCGGTGAGGCTGTGAGTTCGGGTCGTCTGAGTGCGAGGTGGGCAGGACGCGGTGCGCGGAGCTAAGGTATGCTTGTGCGACGGTAGGTACTTCTTCAAGAAGTCGAAGATTACGGGAGCAGATGTACGGAGAATAGCGCACAATTTCAAAGAGGTGTGAATGCCACTTTGAGGCTTTGTTTATGGGCGAAGCTGATCCGACGGAGGCGAACAGAAATTGAAGCATCCGAACTGGGGTCGCAAGAAGCCGACAGCGGATGCACAACCGTTGAGCTCGGACGCAAGTTCTGACGAGGAGTACACCGTGCCAGTGTGAGGTGTTTCGCTATCATCTACCACTGTAATCAGCTGAACCCGAGCCGAAACCACGTGGTGCACAGCCTAGCGCTTCGGCAACCTTCAGGAGGTCTCCGACAGCGACGACCCACACCGCTTGCATCAACTCAGGAGCAGAAGCGAGTCTCTAGCAACTACACCCTCGGCGGCTTCGGCAATCCCTTTCTCCACGTCACCAAAGCGGTTGTCAATCACACGGCCCCTCCCAATCCGACTGAGTTGGTTTCCGCTCATGGGCGACCGTCAGACGTGCAAATGAAAGCACAGGAGCCGGACACGAAGGTGGTCAACTATCTGAGGTTCGACACGACGGCGCGGGCCAACTCGAACCTCCCGGCATTGTCGGAGCCCGAGCAGGCGGAAGTCGGCGGGATCGAGTATCGAGTAAGTGGTGACTCCGTCTGGACACTCTCGTTGTTGACGAGATTTTGCCTAGGCTTTGAAGCTACTGCTCAAGGTAGTGGCAGTGTACACGATCGTGCTTCCAGCCTTCGGCGCGATCGTCGTGGGCGTCATTCTGGCCAACTCAGCGTCCGGCGAAGCTCTCTATGCCGCCGCCGAGGAGGCCAACAACGGAACCTCTTCGATTGCTTGGTTTACCGTCTTTCAGATCTCGTCGGCGTTCAACAATGTTGGATTGAGGTGCGTGATCGGTGCAGGAAACGTTTGCAAGCTGACCCTTAGCTTTTCGTGATCAGCCTGATTGACGCAGGGATGGTGCCGTTCAATACCTCGTATCTCATTATGGCTGCGACTATCTTGATGGTGGTGTCCGGTGGCTCTCACTACCCTGTCTTGTGAGCGCTTCTGGCCATCCCCACCTTCATCAACCATTGACACGACGTCGACAGTCTACGATTCACTCTGTGGTGCATGAAGAAGATGACGCCAAAGAAATCAAGAACGCATGAGACTCTGAGTTTTTTGCTTGATCACCCTCGCCGCTGCTTCATGTATCTCTTTCCCGCCTAGTGAGCCACGTCTCGTTTCACGTCGCTTGGTTCCTATGCTGATGTCGGCGGTCCATAGCCAAACGTGGTTTTTGATCCTCGTGCTGATAGCAATGGAGTGGGGATTCCTTCCCCCTCGTCGATATATCCTTTGCTGAAAATGGGGTACTTTGCACTCCAGCATCGTCGACGTTGCTGGATTCGTCTTCCTAGACATTGGCAGCGCGGCTGTCAAGTCACTGACGTGGTTCCAGGTACGTCACATTGCCATTTTGAATAGAAACTATGTTAACAGCTTGAAGTTTCTCAACAGCAACTCTACTACGGCCTTTTCCAAGCTGTGATGGTTCACTCCGGTGGATTCTCCGTCATCAGCGTCTCCGCGATGACCGCCGCCCTGCAGATGCTGTACTTTGGTGAGTGACGCAGCGCTTTGGAGTCGAAAGTCACTGATGCCTGATTCTCACGAAAAAGCGAACATGTATATCGGCACGTGAGGGATTCCTCTTACGCATGTTCAGAAGCGCTTGATTGAGTGAACCCCCCCTCTTCCAGCTATCCTGTAACAATCACAATGCGCTCCACCAACGTATACGAGGACAAGACAATAAGTGAGTTATACAGAATTGTGCCGTTTTATACCCTCAACGGATCATTTAACGAAGAAATCTCTCGGGCGAAGACTACATGGGCGACAAGCCCCAAGCCGCTGAGGTCGACGATGAGATGCACAGAAAGCCGCGATCGCATCTCGGGCTTCTCGCTTTCCATCTTAGGTGGCAGCTTTCCTTCGACATTGTGCGTTGCTCCTGTTTGCGCTCTTTGGGCAGCTGGCCGAGTGCGTGGCTCACGTCTGCACGGCGCTGGTCGCTACCTGCAGTGGTACATCTTCTTGGCCGCTTTCCTCAGTAAGAATAGATTGTTACACTCAAAGAGCTCATAGCTGATTGAAGGACAGTCACGGCGTTTGAACGATCCAAATTGGAGAGCACCGAAGACACGTAAGCGTCTCTCATTTCTTGACGGAGCCTCACGTGTCCTAACGCATCGCTTTTCACAGATGGATGACACGTGAGACTTTGTTATCCGAAGAAAGACCAGCTTCTTACTTTCTGTCTAGCATTTTCCATTCTGTTCGAGGTCTCTGCCGCATACACGGGCGTCGGGCTCTCGCTTGGCCTATCGAGCTCCTCCACATCTCTGTCAGGAGACTTCACGGCATGGTCAAAAGTAGTGATGATCTTGGTGAGCGACACCGCCAGAAGTAGTGATTCCAGAGCTAAGAGTTTGTTTTCCACAGACCATGATTCGAGGTATGCGACGATTCCTACGAGTCTCGCAGATGCGAGTGCTGATCAGATCACGACTCCTCAGGGCGATTGCGTGGACTCCCAGTCAGGTCCGACCGCTCAGGTAAGGTGCGCTATCAGACTGCCTGCTCATATTACTCACTCGGTGTTTCGTGTAGTGATGTTGCCCGCAGGGATGGTCGCGCACGACGACGATCTGAAGGACTATTTCGCCGCTCAAGCTGTTCTCGACGGGGAAGAAACGGAAGGAACGGACGTAGCCACGGACTCTGACGGGAAATAATCATGCGTAATAATACGAAAAACTGGCAATTTTATCGAATACTGTGGTGTGTCGCTGAATGGACGTACGGCGTCCTCCCGTGAATGCGTGCGGGCCTCTGCCACGCTCGGCGGCTGACGTGTCCAGCCTTCCCGCCTTTCTCGCCGTGCGATTCCGGTGAAGAAGAGATGCCCTGGCCTCACGATTACGTGTGATCGCAGCTATTTGTGAGAAAACGAAGAGCCGATCGGCTCCCTCCCAGCAGCACGCAGTGAAAATAGAGCTCAAAGCCGAGATCGACGCGCTTTCACGGAGGGCAGAGGAAGTTGTGATGGATGGTATATTGCGATGCATCTAGGTATCGTAACTCAAGGGTATCTAGTGCTGCTTTGAGCGGGTCAGCGAGCTGGTGCGGCAGCCCGGAAAGGGTAGGAGCACAACAAACCTCTCGGCACGACCAGCTCTTTCCTCTGTCCTCCTCACACATTATCAGCATCCTCCTGAACCCACCCGAAAGTAATCAGCCTCCCAATTGTCCCCTTCATCTATCATGAACGCACCTTATCGCCCCCAGCTTCCTCACTTCTCACAGCTCTTGCAGCCAAAGTCCAACCCTTCCGCACTCGTCGGCACCTCGCCCTTCGGCGCCATAGGCTTGGCAACGGGGTTCGAAACTTCCTGCACGCTCTCGAGGAACGCCCGCTTCCTCGCCTGCTCCTCAAACTCGGCCTCGCGCGCGCGTTGGACTTTTTTGGCCGCTTGCCGCGCTTCGTCGCGTAGGACGCCGGCGAACATTGTCTTTGAAAAGAGTGGACGCTGAGTGGTTAGTGTGCGTTGTGGTGAAGAGAGAGGAGGAGGAGGATGGACATACCTCGCGTTCTTGAATCTGGAGGAGGTGGACGCCGCCGATGGAGAGTGCGCCGATAACAACGGAGGTCCCGAAGAAGATTTTGGCTGTTCTACTCGCCATTTCTTTTCTCGATAATGTGCTCGAAAGTATAGGTAGTTGTGGGGAGTTGGTGCAGAGAATTGGCGAGCGATGTCGGTGGTTGCTGAAAGAAAGCCGAGACTTCGGAGGCGAGCGAGGGTTGGCTTCCGACCACTTCGGATCCCTTGAATCACAGTTGATGGATTGGTCAGTTCCCAGGTACGTCGTGTTACTTTTCTCAATGTAGTCACAAATATCTCACACTGTCGTTGTGCCCTCCTTCGTCGCCTGCTCGTTGTCGCCATCGTCGTCCTCCCCTTCCCCGCATCGCATCATCCTGCTTCTGATTGCTCAGATTCGCCAACAACCCTAACCTCTCCGCCGTGAGTAATCTTATCATCAGCACCAAATACAGTTCATTCTGACCTCCTGCATCCAGTTCGAATCCAAGCTCGCTCGGCTCGCGGACTACTTGAACGACTGGCTCCTCGAGTTCGTCCTCCTCCTCCTCATTCCAGCCGCCAAAACTTACTCTATTCACTCCCAACCACCCAGCCACCAGCTCCTCGTCGCCTGTGTCCTAATCGGCTCCTCCTTCCTCTTCTTCGCCTTCATCGACACGCCCCACAAGCGCACGAAACCCGCTCCACGCCGAACGAACCCCGCGACCCAAACCCCCGCGAAAGCCGCCAAAGACTTGCTTGACCTCCCCGAGTCTGAAGAAGATATGGCAGCTGCAGCGGAAGCCGCTTTGAACCCGACCAAGGAGTTGGACCCACCGAAAGATACGCCGTTCACGACGGAGGAGTTGAAGAAGTTTGATGGGAGTGTGGAGGGGAACCCGATCTATGTTGCGATCAAGGGGAGCATCTTCGATGGTCAGTCTTTGTTGCTTTTAGTATTGTCAACGAGGCGGCTGTGCGTTAAAGGAGAGGAAGGGTGGAGCGCCGAGCTGATAAGCATCGTTGCGGGTTCATGCTCCCAGTCTCAGCCAAGAAGGAGATGTACGGTCCTGGTGGAGGCTACCACGTTCGTCCTCTCCTCATCCCTCTCTCGACCCACCCACTCAACTCGTCGTTGTACGCACGATATCTAGGTCTTCGCAGGCAAGGACGGCTCTCGCGGTCTCGGCAAGTCGTCGCTCAAGCCTGAGGACGCTGTTCCAGACTACAGTGTGTTGAATGAGAGTGAGAGTGGTGTGCTGGATGACTGGGTCAAGTACTTCACCAAGGTGCGTCGCGCTTTTGAGATTGGGGTCGCGGAGGAGGTGATGTGGCGTGAGTGATGGATCAAGAAGTTGATTGATTGGCTCTTGAATCGCAGAGGTACAACATCGTCGGGAAGGTCGTCGACTAAGAAGTCACTCTTGACGATTGTTCCGCTCTTTTCGTTAAAACCCTGCACCTTTCTAGCATCGTTTACCTTACTTGCCCCGTCAATCTAATCAGTATCATCCTCATGTCACGTCTGTCATCCCATGAGGGTATGAAGCAAAGTCGAGTTCTTGATGGCTCTCGCATGCTTGGTTTGGGGTAAAATGGGATACCGCGCTTTCGGACAGCCACGTCAGCTTCGCTGCTCCTGTTCTGTTTTGGGGCGTGTGCTCCCACAAACAACTGTGTGTTCTGGAGCCGACACAGAAAGACGGTTTGAGCTACTGCCCCCACCTGAAAGCTGCATACAAGAGCATCTGTCGAAAGTACAAACCACCTCTCCTGCCGAAGCTGGCGCTGAGCCTCTGTACCTCCTTCTGTCCGCACGCTAGACACTGTACATTACCTGGAACCATCCCGAGAGCCTACTGACACTGTCTCAAATCTCAAACCCCACTCCGAATCCCCTCTTTTTACCTAGAGTCAGCTTTCTGCACCCGAGTGTGCCACAACCGAGAGCCAGCCCCTCGCCTACCGAAAGCGTCGAGCCTCCTCGCGCCGCCTTCGGAACGCTGACGCCGGTCTTCCGCACTTGGGGTTCCCGAAATCCATTCCGACCTTGCCGTCGAGACTTGATTGCATTTTTCCGGATGCAACTGTCATTCCCTCTATGTTTTTCGACTGTGGTGCAGGGGGGTGACCACGAGGGCAGGGGGGAACGTTGTTGCCTAGGCTTTGTCGATGGGCTCGCTGAGACGCTGAGCGCGGATCCGGCTTTGGGACGTGGCAGCACGGCGACGTCAAGGTCGACCACGGGGGAGAAGCTTCCAGCTCGTCTGACCTGAACATCTTTGAGGAAGAAAGCTCAATCCGTCGCACCCAATCTCAGGAAACAGTTCCTCCCTTGCTCCGCTTGTACGCCGCGTCCGTCTGGCAGAACTTCAAGCTTTCGCTTCCCGCGTCATGCGCTGTGGACTGGAAGCAGGGGCAAAGTCAGGTTCAGACATGTGAGCAGTAGATAGTACTCAAACCGGCGGGGTGTTTTTCAGGAAACGTATCGAGCGAACGCCCAGGACTAGGCGCCACGTCAGTCGCATGTTCGAGCGTTGGATCGGATCCGGATTCAGGTCGAGGTAGAGGGACATGGGCCAATGTGGGGCTTCCAGCTGAGCATGCTCAGACAGCTTTAAAGGGGGGTAAAACGCTCGATCCGTCGCCTTCAATCCCAGGAAACGTCCCCTGCTCCTTCCGCTCGCTCGCCGCGTCCGTCCAAAAAGAGCCCTTGTTGACGTTTGACGGGCGACATCGTTCTGTGGACCAGGAAGAAAGGGAGCAGACAGATGGTCATTAGACAGTTCCTAAAGCGACGGAATCATTCTCACGAAACCTTTCCCCTTCGCTCCGCTCGCACGCCGCGTCTGTCCAGCAAAGCTCAAGTCTTGAGCCGTCACGGCACGGAGTCAGGTGTAGACTAATTGAGCAGGGGGCTGAGGAAAAAGATAAGCATGTAGCGCTCAAAGTCCGACGATTCTCACGAACGGCTCGGCGTGGAAACACCAAAATGAGAGTGTCACCTTTCTTTGTCTCAACGGCGCCACGTCAGCGTGCTCCAACGTTTCTTTGTCGATGGGAAGCAGATTGCAATGCGACCGTACTATAACAACCTAGATCAGATCAACCAAGTGGCGTCAGAATGAAAAGAAACCAAAGGTGACCAGCGACCCGACCATGTCCAACCTCTGCCGCTGTGATCTGCCATGTCGACGCCGTCGCGCGCTTCCTCCGGCCGACTTTTCAGACCTGGGGACCCATATCGTCCGTCCAGACGTCTAAAACCTATGACAGGAACCTCTGGACTTTTTCTTTAGAACACAGACACTTGGGGTTTGCCTGCACCCATGTCAGCGACGCGGCCAGCAGCACGCGTCTCGGGTGACCGCTCTCACGTCCCCCCCGCACTTTCGCAACGGTCGAGCGACCGGTGTGAGCGTGGTTTCGCGTACAAGCTTTCGGCATGTGGTGTTGTTTTGCTTCACACGGCTCAGATGTGATGCAAATCAGAGCTGAGTTCTAGGATACCGTCTTGCTGGTGAAAGAGAAAGCTTGCACGCGAGGCAGTGGACAAGCGGGACACGTCACGAAAAAAAAGAGAGAGAGCGACTGGAGAAGCCCAGCTTCAATATTCCTGTACTAGCAGCGCGTCGTCCCTATCCTACTATCCAAGAGCTTATAGTCTCGTGGCGATCTAAAAGAGAATTCTAAATGATACAGACAACCTCTATCAAAAGCGTTTGAGGTAAAAAGGTGCAAGAGAGTGTTGCGGGCGCGCGAGAAGGGATCGTGCCGTCAAGGGGATCGTCGTTGGCGGGTTTTTCGAAGGTTGTGATGATGGAAGGAAGTGTTTAACCGAGCTTGGGGTGGCAGGTGTGGTGGAGGAGTTCGTAGCCACTCGAGCAAGAGACTGTTAACCACAACGCTCATCAGTTTTCCGTTCATCGCGTTGTCAAAAGACAAAAGGGGTGAACTCACAAGCGACGCAGTGGTCGTCGATACATCCGACACCGTTCGTTCCAGCGAGGGAAAGGCAGTCGACTCCAGTGCCGTTGGAAGTGCAGCCTCCGCAAGAGGTGAGCTCGTTGAACTCGACGCACTGTGGATAGAAGTAAAGAGTTAGCGACGCGTGAGCGCGCGAGAGGGTCGGACGACGAACCTCGAAGTTTCCGGAGGGGAGGGCGCAGGCACGCTGGTCAGCTGGGCAGGCAGGGTTGGCCTGTAAGGAACCCAACACGATCCAGTCAGCTTCCAGTCAGCGTGACAGGAATAGACAGAAACCCTTGAGGGGGGGCACGCACCTCGAGGTACAACTGGTGCCTCCTCTCAGCGATGTGTCGCCTCTTGTTGGCGGGCACCTGCGAGCCCGTGAGCGGGTCCTGACACGTCTGAACGCCGTTGGTGGTACTGCAACAGACGGTCGAGGTCTGGCCGTTCAGAGTGATCGTCGTGGGGGTCGTGCCGGCGGGACACGATTGCGCGGCGGTGAAGGCGACGAGGGCCGAGACGAAGACGAGGAGGGACTTGGTGGAGAGCATGGTTGGAGAGTGGGAAGGAGTGTAGGGAGTGGTACAGATGAGAAAGGAAAAGGCAAAGAAGAGAACTCTAGAGGTGGGTGTGGGAGGAAGGAAAGAAAGGTCGCACGCCGTTGGCACCAAAGGTAATCTCTTTTCAGGGCGACGCCGGGCGCCACGACGCGTCGTCCGAGACGTTGGCCAACGAACGCGGAGAAGGGTCGGGGTCTCGATGCGTCTTTCGGCGGATGAGGACTGAGGACAATAAGATCGACAATAGCAGAGTATAAGTACGAGAAGGAATGTGAGGAGGTGACCGTTGCGCGACGTCGGAAGGAAGCGAGGAAAGTGGGTGCGAAGACACGTGTTGCGGTGGAGTTGCCTCGCGTCGCGCTGGCAAGCTCGTTCAAGGCGGCCTTGAAGAGTAGACGAAAGTGGTCGACACCTCTGAGCAAACCCGGACACACACACGTTTCAGCAAGAGGCCAGGTGACCCAGGGGCCGTGTCCTGTCCCTGTCCAGCGCACCACACGAAACACCTGACCGACACGTCATTCCGAGATAGCCGAGAGAGAGTGGCGGCTCCGACGCTGGCGAGCAGAGGGCCAGCACGGAAGTGTGTGTAGAATGGCTGGACGAGGATGGAATAGTGACAGAAAAGTAGTGAAAGAAGTGTGTGGAGAAGGGGTGCGGGGTCCCCTCCGTGTTTTGACTCTTGCGCGGTGGGATTTGCCGCAGGCGAGGTGTGAGGCGGGAAGGGCGAGCCGGCGTTGGGGCTTTGTTGTTCTCCCTCCTCCGCCTCGCTCCATCTCGCCTCAACCGCACACCCGACACTCAGTTCTCTGCCTCAAATAATAGTACAACTTGTGAACCTACCCTCGGCCTTGACCTCTCCTGCGTCGCCTGGACCAGCGTACGCGCCCCTCCTTGTTCGCCAGCGATAGCCTCGTACTCGCTCGCCCCCGCTATCTCCCGCTCCGCCCCTCCTCCTCCCAGTGGCTCAAGGAACGTCGTCGCCCCCCATCTCGCGCCCACGGATCCAGCACGGCGTATGTCGGGCTACAGGCCAGACGACGACCTCGACGATGCTGCTCCCGACCTGGACCGAGCGGCGAGAGACACGGGCCATGTCGTCGTGCCCACGCTCATCAGGTCCGTCTCGGTCACCACCTCTCGCCGCTCCGAGACGGCGGGCACGCCGCGAACGAAGGGCTGACGTTCCTCGTTGTTGCAGGGACAAGTCGACTCTAGAGACTCTCACGTCGACTCTGCGCACTTGGACGCCCTTCGACCAGCACCCCACGTCCCCAACAACCGCGACGCAGAGTCAGGCCGGCCCAGCCGTGGCGTCGTCCCATTCCCACCCGTCCTCGCCCAAACGATCGTCGCACCTCGCGAGCATGTACCCTCACGAAGTGAACCACCACCAGGAGAGCTCGGGAGAGCGCGTTGCGACGGGCTCGAGCGGTGTGGGGGTCGAGCAGCAGCCGCGCGAGGAGCTCGACGAGCAGGCCGACGGCGCTGAGCCGGAGGGCGAGAGCGACGGCGACAGGGTCGTTTGGGGTGCTTGGGATACTCTGAGTTCTGATGACGCTCAAGGTCAACCTCGGTGAGTTTCGATTGCCCTTTGTCCTTGCTCTGCGCCACGGTGGAACGGGGTCGCTAATCGTGATTCCGCGTGTTTGGGATGGGTCGACGAGCAGCCGCGTCCTCCTCATGGCGTACGCCTCGGCAGGGTTCTCCATCTGGGACGCCTCCCACCTCGATACCTGGACCGAGGTGCTCAACATCCCCTCGCTCGACTCTGTGCTCGGCTCTCTCGCGTCCAAGTACCCCTCCGGCGTCGGCTCCATCCTCGGCGCGTGCGTCCTCCCCACCCCCACCCGTACTCCTTCCTCGACCTCCAACAGCGGCAACTGGACCGAATCACGACCCCTAGTTGCGATCCTCACGCGCGACAACGCGAGGCCGGCGGCGAGTCGAGTCCTCCTGTACTCGCTTCGGGCGCATCAAGTCGTCCACGACGTCGAGATCGAAGGCGACGCGCACCGCATCGCTTGCAACAAGCGGTTCATCGTCGTGTCTACTACTTCTCCACTGGCGTTACACGTCCTCTCGGCGTCGACCTTGCACCCGACGCCTTTCTCGCCACTCACAGACGTTGCGGGCAGTCGGTTCGACGGCGCGCCCGTCTTTGACCTCGGGAAGGGGGGAAGGATCCTCGCTTATGCTTCTACGACCCCTGTGCCGACACTACGAAACGATGGCGAGCCAGCGAGACCAGGAAGTGGGCTTCTTTCCCAGCGAGGCATGTTCGATTCGGATCATCACGACGATCCGTACGGACCCGCTTCGCCGCCGCAGAATGGGTTCATGGGAGATGGAAGGACAGCAGGCCAAGTCGGTGGAGATGTCGCGAGGAGGGTGGGAGAAGGAGTGTTGAGCGGTGTCAAGGCGATTGGGGATTTGGGGTTCAGTTATTGGAACGCGAGGGGTGGGGGTGGAGAGGCGCAGGCGTCGACTTCAGTGGCGGGGAAGCACTTCTCGAAGAGCGCGCCGTTGCCCTCGGTACCAGGGTTTGAGAGACGGTCACCGCCTCTGAGGCCTTCGGCTTCGACGAGGACGTCGTCGTCCGGCGAGACTGCGACGTCGGGGACGGTCATCGCCCTCGACTTGCTCTCGTACTCCCCTCCTTCGACGACGAAGCCCGCAAGACGTCGTCCTTCTCGGTCAGCACCACCATCAGGCCTCAAGGTGGTCGCTCATTTCCGTCCTTACCACCACTCGATCGCGCTCCTCTCCCTCGCCCCGTCTTCATCCCTCCTCCTCACGGCCTCGGCGCAAGGTCACGCGTTCGACGTGTTTGAGATGAAGCCTGCCGTGCCTGTTGGTGTTAGTGCGACTGAGGCGGAGAGGATGTCGGACGAGCCTAGTACGGGCAAGGTGTGGCATCGGTATAGGCTGAATAGGGGGTACACGTCAGCGAGGACGACGATGGCGAGTTGGTCGAGCGATTTGAGGTTCGTGGGTGTGGGCACTGGCAAGGGCACGACTCGTGAGCTGTCTCTTTTTTCCTTTGTTATGAAGATCGAAACTAAAGACTCGTTTGCAGACATCTACGCCATTCAGCCGTTCGGCGGCAAGCCCCACCTCGAAACCCACTTTGCTCCCAAAGTCACCAACGCACAAGAGCTCCAACCCCTCTCCGTCTCCCTCTCTACCATCAGTCGTATCCGACGCTCTTCTTCACCCGGAAACCCCGACTCGTTCTTCTCCCCACCGAGCCTCGTCTTCCTCCCCAAAGCCGATTCCCACGCCTCTTCCTTCCGCCTCTCCACTCCCTCCTGCAAAGCCCCGCCTTCACCCATCCCGAACCGAGCTTCCATGCGAAGCCCGAGATCCCCCACCATCCCTTTCAGCCACTCTTCACCATCAACAGCACCAACGACGACGTTCCAAGACTGCCTCCTCTTCTACCCTCAATCAGGCGCTTGTGTCCTCGACCGTCTGACGACGTTCCCTGCGCCAGTCAGCGCTGAAGGTGCCGTCGCTGCTGCCTCAAGAGGTGATGTTGGGTTGCTAGCGACAACGGCGGTGTCGGGCCTTTCGCAGCTCATGAAAACGAGGGGGCAGTCGGCTGTGACGCCGCAGGTCGAGTTTGTGGTGGCGTGTGCGGATAAGGCTGAGTGGTCGGTCGCGAGACAGCCGGGGTGGGGAGACGTGCAGGATTATTTCGATGTCGAAGGAGTGGGGTTGCCGCCGGTTTATGCTACGAGGTTCGTTTACAGTTGGTTGTTTTAGTGTGGGGGAGAATGGGAGCTGACGCCACGTTGCCTTTCTTCCATTCACTCAGGTTCAGCGCCCAAGCCGAGATCGAGACGTTCAGTCGATCTCCTCTCGTCCTCCCTCGCTCAATCTACCAATCCCAGCAATTCGACTTCTTCGCCCTCCCCGAACACCACCTCTCCCAAACCTCCATGGGCAACTTTGCCCTCCCTCTCCGCCACCTCCCCATGCGCTCCGAAGTCCGCGTCCGCCAAGGCGACGACTCGTTCGCGCCTTCGTCCGACACCACCTCCCCTGACCTGCTCGGTCCTGACCCCGACTCGATCCCGGCATCGTTCGACCAGCCTATCAAGTCTGCCATGCAGACGATCCTCGATTCCGAGGCGGCCTTGGTGTCGAGGAGTCCCAAAACGCTCACCCCGACTTTCCCTAACGGCGTTGCGGGCAAGCAGGGGAGATGGAGGGATGCGTTGCCCATTCGAAGCGTCGCGCCGACGGTCAATGAGGGATTGGGGAGGATGAGAAGGGAGCTGGGGAGGGTCCGAGCGAGCGCGATCGTCCCTCGTCGCAGGGCTTCGAGTTCGGGCGTGTATGGCGCAGAGGCGACGTATTCGACTTCTGTGTCGTTCGAGGACGACGCGGTGTTTGCTGATCACGCGGGTTCGGGGTCAGGAGAGGCGATGTCGACGCCTGGCACGAGCGAGCAGGACGAGTTGAGCGACGACGCGTTGTGGGGCCTGGACGGGCTGGCAGAGGAAGAGCCGTTGGAAGAGGATGGTATTGAGTTGCTGGGAGAGGACGAGGAGGAGGAGCCGCCGTTCGAGGACGATTTTGAGGACGACTTTGTGCTCGACCAGCCGGCGGCGGCCACACAGCAGGGGTTGGGATCGTCGAAGGAGACGATTCATGCGAGGTTGGCGGTGCCGATTCCTGCTTCGGTGGCGACGGCCAGGCCGGGACAGGATGTGGGGAGCTCGATGAGTAGCTTGGAGCCTAGTCCGAGTGGGAAGAAGGAGAGCCATCATCTCGGAGGTGAGGTGGTGGGCTCGGGAGGGGCGGGAGGGGGGAAGCGGAAGTCGAGGAAGAAGTCGAGCGTGACGACGAGCTTTTGCTGAAGTCCGCCACGACGAACGCCATCTCATCATACGTTTTCTTGTCCTACATTTCTTTGTTTTCCATCTCGCACACACACACCACACTCTCAATACCCTGTTTTTCTCTCTCTCTCCCCCTCATTTGCCACGTCATACCCCCTCTCCGACGCTCGTTCCTCACTTTACAACAGACCCATCCCCCCATCTCGCAACTTTCATACCAAATCAACACACCTCTCACAAACCCCTTCGAGTACTTGTATAGAATAAAGTCTAGTGTCTTGAAAAGCAATTCTCTCCAGCGAATGAATCCTCGTCCCCCCCCCCCCCCCTCCCCCTTTCCCAAACCCAGTACAAGTGTAACAGTTTGTTCCTTTTCGTAGCTTCTTACCTTCAATACAATCATCAATTCCCCACCGTATTCGCTCCTCACCTTCGGCGTACTATGAACGAGTCGTGACCGAAAACGTGCGAGAAAGATCCCGGCCACGCAAGCACCTCGGCACGGCAGGCCCCCAACCCCCGAAGCCCAGGCCCGGCAAAGAAAAACGCGCGCTTCGGTTGGCCCCCCCTCGCTCCCTCCCTCTGCTCCTCAACACAACTGTCACGACCCTCCCACTTCTCGCACCATGCCTCGCCAATCCCGTTCCCGCCCTGCTGCTCGTCCAGCTCCCGCTCCCGCTCCTTCCCACTCCCAGACTCGAGGAGCTTCGACCCAGTCCGTCCTCCCATCGCCTGTCCGAGCCTGTCCGAAGTGAGAGCTGACCTGTTGGTGGTGATGGTAGCGCCGCTCCTCCCGCCCACGCCCCTGCTCCTCATGCACCAGTTCCTGCCCAGTATGGCCAGAAGCAGCCGGGAATGATGGCTCAGATGGCTGCTAACGTTGGTGCGTCCCCTCGCGCTCTCCTCCCTCCTCGCGGAAAGCCAGCAGCAGCAGCCACTAACCCCCTTCCGCTTCACGCGAAACCCCAGGCTCCGTCGCGGCCGGATCCGTGATCGGTCACGGAATCTCCAACATGCTCTTTGGTGGTTCGTCGTCCCACGCGGCGCCCGTCGCGGCGCCAGAGGCACCGGTGCAGCAGCAGTCGTTTGAGGAGAGGAAGATGGGAGGGTTGTGCGATATCCCTGCCAAGGGTGCGTTACTTCGCTCTCTTTGTTTTTTGAGGGGAATGGAGGGTGGGGTGGCTAATAGATAGAATGTCAGATTTCACGCAGTGCCTCAACTCGACTGGAAACGATATGTCGGCGTGCTCGTGGTACCTTGATCAGCTTGTACGTTCCACTGCGCCCCGGGCTTTCCAGAGGGTTCTTTTGAGGCTGATCCCCTGCTATTGTTGTCGTCGTGGACGTGCAGAAGCAGTGCCAGCAGGCTGCCGCTCAGTACTAGATTGTTTCTCTCAGGGAAATTCTTGACAATTGCATTCGCATATCAACAGGGGCGCATTGCTTGGACTTCACGATGTGGTAGGCACGTTGTTGTTGGGGAGAAAGAGAGTGAGATGGGGCGCACGTGGGAGCCTTGCTTGGGAGGTCGAAAAGAGAGCCGGGTGTCGGAAAGGTGTAAAGGGGGAAGAGCGGGCTGGGGATGGATGACTGGCTGGAGTTGAGGGCTTGGTGCGAAGCATGGACGGAAGAGGGAGAAAGGGTTGGACCCGTCGCGCGACCACCGCCACTCGGCCGCTTGGGCTTCACTTTTCGCACGTACCTCGGCTTCACTCTGCTCCAGCGAGGTCAGGTTTGGCGGTAGGAGATGCTGGGGTCACGGCTCGGTCGTCTTTGCTGGGGGTTTCGGGGTCTTCTTTGCCTCTCGTTGCGGCGAATGCGGTGCTTGCTTTCTCGGCTTGCGCTCTGAAGGTCATCGCATTTCCGACGTGCGTCGTGATCCTGAGGAGCAGCGATGAGGTTTCTTGAACAGTGTCCAGCTATGTTCAGTTGTGACGGGATCCTCCGATGGTGGGGTCAGCATCGTTACTGGTCCCCGTCGATGTGCTGCTGGCGAGGCTTTGCGATGCGCCTGGGAAATCAACTCCCTAAAGTTAGGGTGTCGATGCGGGTTTCATGCAAGCTGGAGTACTTCGACAACACTTCATTTGACTTTTGACTTTCTTCAGGAGCCTGAACAAACCCTTGTCGCGCCGGAGGGGCCGTCCAGTATTACCTCTCCCCGCGTAGCCTTTACTTCTGAGACCAGGAGCTAAGAAGTTGGCTACACTTATTAGCCTTGGAAAGAGTTTGAGCCATTCCGAGCCAACCATTGTCGGAGGTGACCGAGGAGCTCATCGTAGGGACCACGTGTTCTGAATGGCGGGGCGGTGTTTCGCCCTCGTGATGCGCAGGAAGTCCAGTCGGGCTGGTGTGACAATCCAAAAGCTGTGATGTACGGTGGTCATCTGAGCAATGCGAGGACCAGCCATCAAAGCAGAGAGAAATGGCGGGAGTCCGAGGAGCCAGCCCGCGAGTGCGCAGCGTGGGATTTGAGGGTCTCGAAGGCCTTGGCCCCTTCGCTCGCTCGCCCGGCTTGATTGTCCCTCTCTCGCCTTCTTCGCTTTCACACGACCCCTCGACGCCCGCCGCAAATCTGCACATACTTTCGAGGCATCGACCCACAGAGTTGCACATACTTTTTACACCCGCCACTACAGCCGCCCGTACGAGCCAGCTCAGCCGCCGCTCCGAGTTCGGTACCGGCCATCTCTCGCTCAACCCGAGCTTCTGTCTCACGCCTTCGCCTTCGCGCTCGAGCAACCAGCAGCCATGGCGTGTGTGTCGACGGCGACGGCGATCATCTATGCCACGAGAACGTCTCTAGCTACGGCGACTGCCCTCCGGACGACGACGTTTGTCGTGGTGGACCCAGCCGTAACTGTATGCTCTTTTTCCCGCTCCCTCTTGTCTCGCGCGCTGAAACAAACAACCTTCCGTTGGGGCTGGTGCTTCGCAGGCGACGTCGAGGATCGTGACTACGAATGCTGCTGGATTGCCAGTCACTTCGACGAGGATCGTGACGGGAGCGACAGCGTAAGCACACCTTCCTTCCTGCTCTTTGGCCAGGCTAGTGTGGTTCGGTACGGAGGGGCGGACCCCCGTTTTTTTCGGCGCCGGTGCTGGCTGTCTCACCTACGAGAAAAGCTTCCGCTGCGTTGGGGTGAGGGTGGCGTGGATTGGGTTGGCTGATACTGTTTTTTGGTTGGTGTGGTTTGGCAGGACGACGACCTCGCTCTACTACGTGACCAACACGGGTTCCGTGCTCGTTACCGTTCCTGTGTCCACGCTTTACGCTCCATGTACAGCAACAACGACGACGGCTGCGGTGCCAACGACCACCACAGCAGCTACTACTACTCCATCCACTGTGCGTTCATTCCCTACGAGTTGAAACAGGAGCACTTCCCTGTGGAACAAGGGGGCCGTTCGTTCGTTCGCCCAGATCAGCTGACCTTAAACCCGGGCGCGCTGAGCAGACCGCAACGACGAGTCGCACGACCACCACCACTCCTCTTCCCACGACTACCACCACTCCAAGCACGACTTCTTCGAGCTCGAGACGCACTACTGTCATCACCACGGCGCAAGGCGGAACCACAATCACACAGACCACAGTACGCTCGCTTGGCTCTGCTCCTCGAGCTTTCGAACGGCAACTGACAATCGCATTTTTCTTCCGCGCCCTAACTCGACCAGTTCGTTAACCCGACCTCCTCGTCCACCTCCTCCTCCGTCACGCCCGGCGCTACCGGAGGCGTCCGTCACAACTCCACCCCCACCGGCGCGATCGCAGGCGGCGTCGTCGGTGGTGTCGCGGTCCTCGCTCTCGCCGCTTTGCTCATCTGGTGGTTCTCCACCAAGTCGTCTCGAGCGGCGAGGAACAAGGAGTTTGATTTCGGCGGCGACGATGCGTGGGACCCTGCGAGTGGTGTGGTGGCTGGGGGCGGTGCTGGAGCTGCGATGGGTGCTTCGGGGAGTAGGAGGAGAACGAATGGGAGTGCGTATAACAGGAATGATGAAGGAGGGGGAGGGGGAGGTGGGAGCAGCGGGTACGGATCACCAAACAGCGGGTTTGAGATGGCTGGCGTTGGGATGGCAGGAGCGGGAGCAGCGGCGTACGCGGGCGAGAAGCTCGGCGAGAGGCGCAAGTCGACCGTCGCGAGGAAGAAGCTCACGCCGGCGCAAGAGCAGGAGGCGTACTATGCTTCCCTTCCTTCTCCTCAGCCGTCGGAGGGAACGCCAGACACCCCGAACATGGCTGGCGTGGGAGCGGCGGTGACGGGGCAGGGAGCACCAGCGCAGAGGCAGCCGAGCTTGTCTTCGGGTGGTCATGGTGGAAGCTCGAATGGGAACGCGAACGCGAATGGGAAGGCACCGCAGATCGAGGATCCGTATGGCGGGTTGGACACAGGCGCAGAGGGAGGATACGGACTGGCGGGCAGGATGGGACAGGGGCAGGCGAACCCGAATTATGGGGTGGGAGCGTTGCCAGGCGGGTACGCGAGGTACTCGCACCAGTCGCACCCGAGCTCGCATGGACACTCGTCGAGCAACGGACACGCGTACCCACAGCAGCAGCCTTACCCCGCTGTTTCCCAGCCTCAACAACCTCAGCAGCAGTACCAGTACCCGACGAGTCAACCTCAGTACTCCCAGCCTCAACACCCTTACGCCCAACCTCAGCAACAATACAACGTCCACCCGCAGGCCCAGCAGCCGTCGTCGTACCCAGCCTCGATCCCATACCACGCGCCTCTCCAAGTCCCTTCGGCAGGCCGGTTCGACGGCGAGCTAGCAGGCAGCGCTTCCCCCTCGCCGTCCCATCGTTCCATCCCCGCTCTCGGCGCGTGGACCTCTGGCGGCGCGGATGGTGACGGAGCGGAGGAGAGGAGAGGGCCGTTGAGGGTCATGAACGTGCACGAGGAGGAGCAGGGGGACGAGGATGAGCAGAGGTTTGGGGTTAGGGGTGGGACGTACGATGATCTGGATGGTGCCGCCGGAGGGTCGGCCCGGCGGTGAGAGGGAGGTGAGGAATGCGGGCTAAGACTCGATGGGGATCGAGGGGTGGAGAGGAAACCTTACGCGTGTGAGGAGGATGGACTGCTGAGTTTTCTGGCGACTCTCCTGTTTTGTCCATATGTTGGTTATACATAAGGGTGGAGGGATCTGGCCAATGGCCAGTCTCGCTCCCCCCTCCTTGGGGTGTTGTACTTTCTCATCCAACGCGTCGCGATCCACACAACGAAACAAGTCAGGTGACCAGGGAGATCAAGGTTTACAGCCAGCCATCGAGAGATGACCAAGAACCAGGTCCAAGCAAAGCACAATTGATCCAAATTGCCGGTCCACGTCCGCCATTGACGTGAGTCAGGTTACATTCCTCACCCCCCGCGCAGGTCGGAGGCAAAAACGCGGGGATTAGCTCAGGGGAGGAGGGGGTTCGTGACGTGGCTTTTTGAGTTGCTTATCGTTTTCTGGGGTGGGTGGAGGGGGTGCTGGCAAAACAACAAAGGCCAAGGTATGGATTTAGAGCCTGCAACCTGTGCCCTGTCTCCCCTCCCCCTCTTTCGATCTCGTCCCTTTCCTTCCTACCATTCACACCCTCACACACACTCGTTTGCTCGCCCCCTCGCTCCCACCTTCCCTCGTCACTCTTTTAGTTTCCACCATGCTCGCCAAGTCCCTCTTCGCCATCCTCACCGTCGCCCTCACCGCCGTCTCGGCCCAGGTCACCGGCACCTGTCCTAACAACGCTGCGCCCACCACGATCACCGGCCCGGACGGGCAGGAACGTCTCGTCTGCTGTATCCCCCAAGCTGGAGCAGCCTCCATCTGCTACGATTTCCTGACTGGGTCGGGCGTCACGCTTACGAGGAGGAGGGCTTTGCTCAGGGCCAGGCAGCAGGAGTACCTCGCTGTGAGTTGGATTTTCCTGTCAAACTGAGGAGCGCGACGCTGTTTACTCATTTCCTATTCTATTATGTTCTATTCTATTCCATCCTATTCCATCCGATGCCTCTCTCTCTCCAGGCCCACCCCGACTGCCCCGCGTCGCAGCGCGCCTGCCCTCTTCCTTCGGGCGCTTACGAGGTATGTTGATCGCGCATTTTTGGCCTTGTTCTTCTCGGCATGATACTGATGCTGGTGTTTAGTGCGTCGACTTTGACGAGCTCACCTCCTGCGGAGGTTGCGCTTCGAACGGCACCGGTGTCGACTGCATGGCCCTCCCCGGAACGAACGGTGTGGGCTGTGTCGAGGGCGAGTGTGTTGCTTGTGAGTCCTCTCTTCCCCTTTATGTCAGCTGCGCAGAAGCTGATTGATATACTTGACGATACAGACTCTTGCTCTGCTGGCTTCAACCTCCTCCACCACTCGTGCGAGCCCGTCGGCAACTTCTAAACCTGACGACCCCCCCTCTGAGCGCGAGCAAACACCCCTCTCACCACACACTCTTTTTGATATTCTGTTCTTTAGTCCTTTTCAGACCTTTGAGTCACCTTTACACTCCTTTTTGATTAGTTTATACTTCGTTTCCTTGGGAACCACAGTACACAACGTTGTTTGTTCACCGTGGCTTGAAATTCGAGCGCCTCTGCTCTTTCGCGACCCACCCATCCTTCCGCATGCACGAGAGTACCCAAACAAACGCAACGAACTCACATACAAAACATCTTCAAGAAAAAAACACGTCTTCTTTCTCTTTCGACGCGTCTCCTCCGAGTGCCCCTGAATCTCGTCCTCTTGGGTTCCAAAAAGGCGCGCACCAGTCACCGGCTCGCCTCCCAGGGCGCCGAAACGCCCACCACGTCCCTTTCTTCGTCCTTGGCTTTTTCTGAGGAATGATCCGAATGACCAACAGAAGGTCCATGAAGGGGTCAAGTAAGGTTTGGAGGCTCTTAGTCTCGCGAGTTCCCGAGATCGGAGAGGAGGGTAGGGAGGGACACGTGGTGACGGAAGAGCAACGATGGGAAGCGTCGGGCATCTCGCTCGCGATAGGTTGGGTCGGAAAGAGTTGGCTTCTGGGTCTAGACTCCGAGCTTATCGGCTCGCCATTCAAAGCGTTTTCCTGGGTCCGAAAAGGTGCTGTCTTAAAGTGCGCGCCAGCCGAACACCTCCACTGATGTATCTTGTTCTGCACGCAGCGTGTGCGAGGCAGGGCCCTAAAGCGAAAAAGGCACTCTAGAGTCATGTTAAAGGGGTTGGCTGGGCGGGAAGAAGTGGAAACAGAACTTGAAAAGTGCGAGGGTGTCGGACGCGGTGCAATTTTCTGGCTCGAGCCAGGAAACACTTCGGCTTTGCCACGTGGCATGCTTGACTTTAAACACCACGCCGCTTCTGCCAATCAAACGCTTTCAACTTCATACCTCTACCGTCACTCTCTTTTTGGCACATATCATCACCGCCCCATCGACCATCTTATCTCGCAACGCCTCCTCCTCCACCCCGTCGCTCGTCCACGTGTCCAGCTTCGTCCAGCCTGTCGTAGGGATCACTTGAGAGAAATTGGTTTGGTCGAAAAGGACTTCGAGGATGTAGATGAACATCAGGAGGAACTCGTCGGAGGAGGAGGTGCTGGTGGAAGAAGTGCGGGTGCCGGGTGGGAGGGGTGGTGGTGCGAGGATGTAGTTGGAAGGCTGGGAAGGGCAGTTGGACGGATCGCTAGAGGAATAGAGAGTAAGTCTTAGAGTTGAAAGACGTAGGCCCTGAGCATACCAAGTGAGAACAAGCGTGTTCGTCTGGTCCCAATTGCAGTCCTCCTGCTCCTTTAGTGCCTTCCACACGATGTCGAGGTCCAACCTGCCGTCATTCCTGACATGAATCAAACGACTTTGGTACTGTAAGCAACAAAAGTGAGTTAAGCTAAGGTTGTGCTTACGATCGAAAGTCTTCTTTGATCCAAACACCAACCACGCCATCGTCCTACGAGGCACGTGTCACCCAATAGCTCCAAGCTCTCCGCCCGAGGCGGAAGCACTCACCTGCTCATGCTCCTCCCTTGATCCAATAGGGAGCTTAAGCTCCTTCAAAGCTTTTCTAACCTCGACATCCCCCATCGTCCTGCTGTAGAAGCACATGCACCATGCGCCGTCTTCGTGGAGGAGGAAGCTCATGAGCGTCTTTAGGTACGGCCGAGCTGTTCATCCGACTGTCAGCAGTTCATCTTTACCGAAATAGTTTATGTCAGTTCTCTCACCGATTACCGAAGCTGCTTGGTCAAAGCCGTCAGATCAGCATCTCCACGAACGTCGGAGAAGATCTCACTCACGGTTAGGACCCAAACGATGGCTCCGCTTCGAGACAGTGCAGATCGCCGCTATGTCAATCACCAGCAGTGGTGATGCCATCGTACACCTTGCTCTTCCGACATCTTGAACGCTCCCTTTCTTCGCTGCCTGGAGGTACGCACTCGTTGGTCCGGTCGATGTTGGTCTGCGGGCGTTGGAAGAAGTCGAATCTGACATGGAGGGTCCGGATCCAGCCTCAGAGGAAGCGGAAGGGAGGAAGATGGTGGGAGTTGACACCACTCGCGCTGAATGATTGCTGGTAGGGAGCAGTCCGCCGTCGGAGCCAGAGTTGTCGTCGTTGTCCGTGTCGCTCGAGACGCCCGCGTCTTGGAAAGCGCTGATGAACTCTCTGAACATGGTCGTATGCGTTGAGATCAAAAACAACTGGAGGAGTTATAGTGTGCGGAAGTAGAAGACTTTAGGCGGTCAAGACGACGAGGAACAGGGGCATGCGAGGCGGAGGCCTCGGAGGGATCTTGCAGCGCCTCACACGTGGTCTCTACGACTTTCTAGCGCTGATGAAGACGAAATGCAGAGGTACATATGCTGTCTTTTGAGCTAAGAGGTAACTGCCCTGAGCATGAGCACATTGTCAAGGGCTGACGTGGCTTCGAGCCAACACGCGCTCGCCCAAGTTCCAGCGGCGCGCTCCTCCTTGACCTCCAGCTCCACGCTCCCGCCCTCGCGCTCGTGCCTGCCCGCGCCGACAAGATGCAGCAACCACGATCAGTCGCACTGCTCCAGAACAACGCCAACAGCCGCTCGTCGACGAGCCTCATCACGCCTCGCGTCACGGCCCTGTCCGACCCGCCGCCCAAGCTCGTCGACGCGCACCTCCTCGACTTCCTCACCGCTGAGGTGCGTCCCTCCTTCCTTCGACTTGATCAGTATACTGATTTGGATGCCCAACAGGTCATCAGGATCATCATCACCTCGTCCGAAGTCGCGCGCACGCGGCAGGAGGAACAAGAGAAGCTCGTCACGGCCGACTTTGCGCTCCTCTCGGGCCTCTCGGTGTCGGAGAGCACGACGGCGAAGCAACAGAGTCAGGTGCAGAAGAGTGTGAGCAGGAGGAGCA
>JALBUQ010000192.1:0-33511 GCA_024364755.1 Pseudohyphozyma bogoriensis
CGCCAGCAGCAAGCGATGATGGCTCAGAGCGGGATGATGGGGATGGGCATGAACCCGCAGATGCTCCAGTCGCAGATCTTCCAGATGCAGGTGAGTCTCTTTCAATTCCAACAAAGATCTAATCCTAAGCTTACATGTTTCGATTCGCTACAGATGACGCTCCAGAACCCTCAACTCCACCCGATGATGCGACAGAACCTCATGATGCAGCTCCAGCAGGCGCAGATGATGATGGCGCAGATGCAGGGCTTCGCAGGGAACGGCGCTGGCAGGAGAATGGGAGGACCACTTGCGGGGGCGTACGGGGGCAACTTTGCGAGGGGGAACGGCAACGTTGGAGCGGGAGCGCAGGGTGGGCGTGCTGGGAGCCAGCCGATCCCTACGGGTCCGAGAGGCGCCAGTCCCGAGCTCGCTCGCGGTGTCAAGCGTGGTGGCTCGGAGGATGTCGGTGGTCCTCAGCCGGAGAAGAAGAAGGTTCAGGAGGCGGAGGTGTGAGGCGCCGTCGTCGTCGCTGGCCTCAAACGAGGAGGAACATCGTGCTTGCTTCACCTCTTCTTCTCCCATACCACCACTCTCACAAGTTTACATACACCTTTCATAGTCGTTTGCATGTTTCTGATTCTGTTTGCTCCCTTGCACCACATTTGTCAATTCAACACAACTCGATTCCCGTCAACTCGCGCTGCGACGTGGCCTTTTCGCGTTAGGAGAGTACTGAGAGTGTTCATCTCACATTTGAGTGATTGTTCCTCACGTTGTAAGCACATCTACAAATATTGCGACTAGAGACATTGGGATCCAAACTCGAAGAAAGCTTCAACTCTCCTGAAGAGCTCCGCGGACGCTCCGGCTTCGAGCACGCGCTCAAGCTCCGTCCGTGCTGCTGTTGACCCTCGTCCGCCCCCCAGCCAACGAACTCGCCCAAGCTGGTGCCATCAATTCTCGCACCGTGTTCTCGCTATGTGTTTGGCTGGTGTCGGAGACTCGAAAAGGCGCGTCCCGTTCCCTTGAGCGTCCGCGTACGCGTCCGCCAACACCTGAGCTTCGCAGTGGGCAGATCGCGTGACGAACAAAGTCGGCCCGCTCTTCGTCGCGATAGCGTTGGTGCTGATCGGAGGATGCACATTCACATTCTTTGACGTCGTGTACCCGTCGCGGTTCCTCACGCCCGACACGTCGTGGTTCTCGTTCGTCTCGGGCACGGCTTGGTCTGTGTACTGCGTCGTCATGCTGAGCTTCCATGTGAGTCTTCCTTCCATCAATAGCGGAATGTAGCAAGCTAATTCTGCTACATTTTCAGTACTACAAAGCCATTACCGTCCGACCCGGATCTCCGCTCGACAAACCATCCCTCGCGACCCCTCGCGGCTTCGCCGACCTCCTCCCCTCAGCCCTCTGCATCGGCCCTCTCAGCCCCAAACACCAGGCCTACAAGCACCGCCTGACGACACGGACGAGGGAGAAGATCCTCGAAGCTCAGTACGCCGCCGCTGGTGGCGCCAATGCGGAGGGGTGGTCCGGCGCGAGTGCGGCGACAGGCAGGAGTGAGAATGGCGGCGGAATTACAGGGAGAGGTAGTGGTGGTGGTGAGGGAGGGGATAGGGCTAGTCGGTATGCGAGGGTGTGCAAGAAGTGTCCGCCGGGGAGCCATGGTTTGTTGCCGAAGCCTGGTGAGTTTCGCGTTCCCGCCCTTCACCGAGTTGTTACCAAGAGTGAAAGCTCAAATTCATTGTCTGGCTCCCAGAGAGAACGCACCACTGTTCAGTGTGTCGGCGATGCGTCCTCAAATTCGATCACCAGTACGTCCCGACCCTTTCGACTCGTTGGCCAGCTCGCAACAGTTTCTTTTGCTAACCCCTCCGACACTTTCCCTTTTCAGCTGCCCCTGGCTGGCACAGTGTGTCGGACTACACAACGAACGCTACTTCGTCCTCTTCCTCTGCTACTTCTCCGTCGCGTGCGCCACGGTGCCATTCTGGGCTTGGACCCCAGCGTGGAAGACGCTCGACTTTGGTGTCCCATGGCCGCATTATACCCCGAAGCTATTTACGTTGCTGCTGTTTGTGCTGGCGAGCGTGATGGCTCTAGCTGTCGGAGTAATGGCGATCTTTCAGGTGAGCTTAAGGGGTTCGTCGTGGGTGCTGACGTGGTGCTGATGGGCTCGTACGATTCAGTTGTGGCTCGTGATGGCGGGCGAGACGGCAGTGGAGTCTCATGATAATGGTGAGCTCTCACCAGTCGCTTTGTCTCCGACCGGAAGTTAACACGAAATCTCAGAATGGTATCGCAAGACGGCCAAGGCTCGTGGCAGAATCTACGAGAATCCGTACGACTTGGGTCGAAAGGAGAATCTCGCAAGGTTCTTTAACGTTGGCGAGGGCAGGTAGTGAGTCATTCTGTGGTGCCTTTCATCTTTGGACTCCAGGCTAACATCGGCGCCAACACAGCCACTGGTCGACAATCTTCCTCCCGCTGGCAGTTCCGCCCTCGAGCGACGGATGGAACTGGCCAAAAAGAGCAGGCTGGGAGAGGTTCGCGATGGATTTTCAGGACGAGCTTACGGATGAGGAGGAACTGAGTGACGGAGAGGAAGTGGCGGCGCCGTAGGGCACATCTCGTGGCGAAACTCAGACACTAGCTATCAAGCATTGTCCGGTACACCGCCTGGATCTCAGTGTAGAAGTAGCACGTTAGATGTCGCCTCTGGGTGATCTTAGCGCATTGTGCGTACCACAGCCCGAGCTAAGATCTTCGGTCGAGCCAATGCCGCTCGCTCGTGCCTTTGTCCGCCAAAGGATCGCTGGGGTCGACTCCTAAGGTGCTGGCGGTGCTCGGTCTCGTCTCGTGGCTACACTCGTCCGAAACCTTCTGACTCTCTTTCCCTCTTCTGCTTCCATGTATGTCGTGTGCACAAGCTCTCTTTGACATTGTCGCGCCTGAGTGTCGATTCTCAAAGCTCACCACCGACCAACGCAGCGTGTTCCGTGCAACGTGTACACTTCCCGCCTACCGAAGCCAGGCGCAGAGATGTCTACATCCCACCACCTTCTGCCACAAAGTACGTTCAGTTTTAAAAGTCCTTTAGTTATCTGTGCGGTTGACGCAGAACGGCTTCGACCTTTTCAATCTGGCAGCGAATCCACGTCTCGGCGCGTCCATCATCTTCCTCAAGACCGACGTGAAGACTCGCAGAGAAAAGAAAGGACGTCCAACCAAGCTCGGACCTTTGAAGGGCGCCAATTCGAGAACCGCCAAGCATAGGAGATCTGGGTCGAGCAGAGGATCGAAGCGCCATGAAGCTCGTGAGACGAGGGGCAAGAGTACGTCCATATTGGTGCGCGCGTGGCAAATAAATGCATCAACCTAGCCAATATCTTGAAACAGGGCGATCTGGCTCCGCACTGCTGTCCTCGGTACCACCCAGCCCTGTTCGGCGCTCGTTTGTCACTGCGACACGTGGCTCTCCCCCTTCCGACGCTTCTTCTCAACCACCGACTTGTTCCTTCCAGACGCCACTGGATGTGGAAAAAGTTCTGACCGATTTCCTAGCCGAGCACCATTCCTACCCAACCCCTCCCGCTCCGGCGCCTGTGCCAGCAGCGAGGTGCGGCGACGCGCATCAGGACTCGGACTGTCTGGAGCACGTCTTGGTCAAGAACACTCTTTTCGAGTTGGAGAACGAGCCGGATGAGGTCTCTCCTGGAGACGGCATCTGCAAGTCCACGCTTGCCCCACAACTGAATAGAGCTAAGGAGCTGACGTGTCCTATCAATCAGCCGGTGAAAGGGAGCCATACGACTGGCTACAGCTGTACCTCGACCTTTCAACGGAGGAAACTTGCCCTCAGCACTATCTCCCTCACCCCGGAGCCCACTTTGAGCTTCCTCCTCCCCCTTTTGATCCCTGGACTGCCGAGCTTTTGAGAAGTCTGCAGTGAAAACTCGGGTCTATATCATCACAACGGACAATTGAAGATGAAAGGCGAATTTGTCCGCTGGTCGGATAGTTACATTTGTTTCTACTACTTGTACTCTATGACCCCTTGAAAGCTATATCTTTTTCCAATCCAATTTTCCATAGGCGCTCAGACGGCAATGGTCTGCTCTTGGGGAACGTCGCCGAGAGGGGTGGGCTCTTGAGCGGCGAGCTGGACGGCAATCTTGGACCTGGCGCGAAGCTGAGCTCCGTCTGAAGGGGAGAAGATGGGGTCAGTACCAACATGGAGACTTCTGATGAAAAAGGTGGACTCACACTTGATCATGACGAACGGGACGATCGCGAAGCCGGCAGAGACGAATCCGACGAGGGTCGAAGCCCACTTGAAAGTGAGGTTGTCGTACATGATAACACCGAAGAAGGGGAAGACGGCTCCGAGGATTCCACGAAGGAGAGACTGGGCGGCCTGCGCCGAAGACGAGAAGGTGCCGTAGACCTCGGCGAGGTACTGGTACGTGGCGAGGTAGATGATGTACGATCCCACGTTCGACATGGTGACGAAGATGCATGGTGCGATCCAGTGGATCCAGGGTCGAGCGGTCCATGCGAAGCCGAAAGCACCGACTTTGAGATTAATGCACTGTCAGCTACAACTCTGGCGCTCGTGTGAAGAGCCTTGGATGCTCACCGGAGAAAAGAATGCCTCCAGCGGTAGACGAGTACAGCCTAGCTTCGGGAGTAGCAACGCCGTTGCCCTCCCTCCTCGAACGCTGGTAGAGACGCTCCTGGATCGTCTGATCCTGAACCCAGCCGATGAGGGATCCGATGCAGCCACAGATCAAGACGGTGCTCGAGGTTCCTTGGTTGAAGCCGTAGGTTTCGGTGAAAACGTGCGCCACGGCTCCGATGTAGAGGAAGACTTGTGGATAGTTTTTGTCAGCACAAAGACTGTATGAGGGGGGGGATGAGCAGCTCGACTTACCGACACCCCAGGCAAATCCGATCCAGCACGCGCATCCTGCCACGATGGGCTCCGTGAAGAGGTAAACCAAAGGACGAGTCGACGACTTCTTGAACGCCTCCACCCAGTTGTGGGCGTGCACGCCGCCGGGAATGTAGTGGGGGCGACCAGTTTCCTTCTCGCTCTTGATGGCTCGCGCCTGGAGAAGGACCTCGCCACGGCTGTGTAGAGGCAGTGCAGAAAGTCAGCACAAGGAAGAGGTGCGTGATAGAAAACGACGAACGTCTCGGGGAGGAAGAAGATGACGAGGAGGCACGAGGTACCACTCATGATCATCTGCAGACAAAGCCAGTCAGTCAAAACGACGCACAAGGGGCGTCCGACGGAGCATTGCTCACCTGGAACCAGTAGCACCAGTGCCATGAAGTCTTGAAGGCAATCCAGTTCCCGAGGGTTGGACCCAAGCCGTTTCCAAAATAGACGGCGCAGACGAATGTAGCCATGCTATGGACCAGTTATTACTGTTAGCTCGTAGAAAAGGTCGACACGTGTGGGAAAGACCTACGCGCGTCCACGGTTCTTCTTGGCGAAGAGATCAGCGACGACTCCTGCAATGACGGGTCCCTCAACACTTCCAGCAGCGCCCTGGAAGAATCGAGTCGCGAGGATCGACGCAAAGTTGGGGGCGAGGGCCTGGGGCAAGAAGAGCACCGTGATGCTTTGGGCGCGCGAGGGTCAGCGCCACGTCCCGGGTAAGAGACGGGTAGGGAACAACTTACAGGGCAGTGAGGGCGATAAGCATGTTCCTGCGACCGAAAGTCTCCGAAATAGGGGAAAGGAGCAAAGGCCCAATGCCGAGCACTGTTTCCGCGTCAAGGTCAGCCCTTTCACCGACCCGTGCGCAAAACAATTCGAGGGAGGGGGCGCGCACTCAGTTGATACGCAAAATTGGACGTGATGAAGAGTTCCGAGCTGATGTTGGGGTGCTCCTTGCGGAAGCCAGCCGAAACGGCTCCCTCGCCAGCAGAGTTGAACGTCGAGGTGAAGGTTATAAACAGCGCCACGAAAAGTACTGTAGAATCGATGGTTGGTCAGCCCAGGTCGCGAACTTGCTCAACAGACAGAAAGCACCCACCCCTCCACTTCTTCCACGAGGACCATCCGTCCTGAGGGTTCTCTGGATCATCCTTTCCGAAGAACACGGCGACGGGCTCGTTGTCGGACTCGACCTTGGTCTGCTGGACTTTTACCTCGGTCATGATTGGGAGGAACGGTTGGGGGTGGGCAGACGTGGGGGCCAGGAGTGGGGCGGAAAAGGTTTGCGAATCCACGCGCTAAATCCGTCGTAGGCAGCGACGAGGGAAGGGAGCGCCGGAGGTGTGGTGTGGCGGGGCGGGCGGACGGTGTGGTGTGTGGTCGGTGAGGGAAGGGGAAGAAAAGGAGATGCGTCGCGGGTGGGAGTTGTCCGTCCATCGATGACCCCGTGTCGGGGCCGGGAGGGGATGCCGAACACCTGCTACGAGTCCAGAAATAGTCATGGTGCTCCAGAGAGACGCGATGGGGCGCCTAAATTTCGGCGCGCGCGCGCTCGTATCGGACGGAGGTGGACGATATGACCGAGGTGACGTCGCGGGCTGGGGCTCTAGCCAGCAATGTGGCAATTTGTTTCCAGTCACAAACACCTCGTTTTATTGTCTGTACGGTAGTCGGGGTAGTCGGCGGCTATCGAACAGAGGAGAGCGCGAGGAGGAGCTCCGCCAGCTTTGCGAGGTGCGAGGCGCGGCGATTTGAAAGCGCCACGTTCTCGGATGTCTCCGCTGCGACGGAAGGGTGAGGAAGTGTTGGGCTGGTCAAGGAATCTTCAAAAGGTGATTGCAGCTATACCGCGGCATCTCAAATAGGGAGGGTTGTAGGTCAAGCACTCGACATCGAGGCGGAGATGGGCTCCGACGAAACTCGTCTCACAGGTAGAAACATCCAATAACCGAGTCCTTGTTGCTCGGTGCAAACGTCATGTATCAACATTTCACCACTCTAAGCACTTCTCAGTCCTGACGAGTCTCTCCACTTCTCATAACTCCTTACCATCTCAGGTGTGATCCTCCTTCTCACAGTCTTGGCCGCTTCCAAGAAATGACTACGACCAATGCTCTCACAGTGGAGGTCTTCGTTCATCGCACTGAGGGCGGCGTCCTGGCAGATGGAAACAATTTCGGCGCCAGAACAACCTTCCGTCTGTTGCAGCAATGAAAGCGTCATTAGTCAACACGTGGAGCTGTCCCCAGCGAACGAACGCACAATGGATGCTAGCTCGTCGACTTGCACATCTTCCGCCACAGCCATCCTGGAGAAGTTGACCTTCAAAATCTCTTTACGTGCCGCAAGGTCCGGTGGGGCGACATAAAGGATTCGGTCAAGTCGACCAGGTCGCATCAGCGCCGAGTCCTGCGAGAACATCCAGGTCAGCCGACGGCAGACACCTGACCCCTTCGGGGGAGATACATCAGCTCACAATGACATCGGGTCGATTTGTTGCGGCCAGAACCATAACTCCGTTGAGCTCCTCGATGCCGTCCATCTCGGTGAGAAGACTCATGAGCACTCGGTCTCCGGACGGTCCGCTGCTGTCCTCCGAGCCTCGCGATGGAGCCAATGCATCAACCTCATCCTGATCGATCGAGATGTCAGCAAACTTGAACGGTTGAGGGGAAGGAAGAAGAAGCGAACAAGGAAGACGATTGATGGCGCAGCAGCCCGAGCTTTCCTGAACAGCTCGCGGATCGCCTTCTCAGACTCTCCAACGTACTTGTTGAACACCTGAAGACCAACGAACGTCAACACTTGCTAGGAAAATGTCATATACGAAAGGGTCAAAAAAACACCTCTGGTCCCTTGACGGCGATGAAGTTCAGTCCACCCTCGGTCGCCAAAGCCTTCGCGATCAAAGTCTTCGAGCAACCAGGAGGTCCATACAGCAGCACACCTCGAGGTGGCCTGACTCCCAGCCTCTTGAAGCTCTCCGGGTGCGTAAGTGGCCACTCGACACACTCGCGAAGCCGGTCCTTGATGTGCGACTGGCCGCCGATGTCGGACCAAAGGACTTTCGGGGTCTCGAGGAAGACCTCGCGCATTGCGGAAGGACGAGTGGAGAGGAGCGCGTGCTCAACGTCGTCAGTCGTGAGGAGGAGGTCGGCGAGGGAAGGTGCGGAGGAAGCGGAGAGAGGCGAAGGTGAAGTGAAGGTGAAAGTCGATGACGTGGCGGAGGTGGGTGCGGGCGCGATGACTGGGGCAGCTCCGTTGACGGGGAAAGCCTTCTTGATGGCCCAGAGGCCGGCGGAGTGGATGAGAGAGGCGAGGTCGGCTCCGACGAATCCGTGAGTCCGGGCGGCGATGCTTGTCAGCGCCTCGTCGGTGAGGTTGTGAGGTGTTTTCCGGAGCAAGACCTTGAGGATTGACAGTCGAGAGGCTGCGTCGGGAACTCCTGCAGTAGCATTCATGCATCAGTACAAAAAACAAACAGCAAAAGATGAGATAAGGTCGAGGTGACAAACCAATTTCGATCTCCTTGTCGAATCGCCCAGGCCTCCTCAACGCCGGATCAATCGCATTAGGACGATTCGTCGCCGCAATGACCACCACTCTCGGTTCCGACTTCTCTCCTTCCTCACCATCCTCCGCGCCCTCCTCGCTCTCAACCTTCCCGTCCAGCCCGTCCATCAACATCAACAACGTCGCCACGACTCGGCGGTCGACCTCGCCAGCATCCTCGCGGTTCGGAGCGAGGGCGTCAACCTCGTCGATGACGATGACGGCTGGCGATTTTTTCTTCGCTTCGAGGAAGACGTCGCGCAGGCGGGATTCCGTCTCGCCGTGGTAAGCGGAGGAGAGGGCAGGGCCGTCGATGGTAAGAAGAGTCGAGTTGGTCGAGCGAGCGATGGAGAGTGCGAGTAAAGTTTTTCCGGTACCTGGTGGTCCGTAGAGGAGGATGCCGCGAGGTGGTCGAAGACCTGTTGTCGACACGTGGCATCAGTATCAACCTCAATTCGCGTTCGAGAGGAGTGACCGACCGAAGTGACGATAGAGTTCTGGCTTCGTAAGAGGCCATTCTACCATCTCTCTGATCTGCTCAATCTGTGCTTCCATGCCGCCGATCGCTTCGTACCCTCCGAGGTCGCCGTCCTTGCGAATCGCCGTCGCGGAAGCCGCTCGCTTAGTGGGGAGAGGCGCTACTGGTGGCTTGAAGACGAAGGTGGTATTTCGGTTGATAATAAAGGCGGAGAGTTGGGTGCCGGGCTGAGCTGGACGAACGCTAGAGACGAGCAAGCGGCGGACGACGCCGTTGTACGTCACCTCGATGAAGTGGTGCGGCGCCACGTACTTGATGTCGCCTGAGAACGAAATGTCAGCATGGAGGATGCTGCAAGAAAAAAGAGCAAGACTACTCACGAACGACCTCCTTGACATACTCCTCGAAGTAGCTGTTCTTGCCTTGCTTGCCCTTGCCGTCGTAGATCAGCGTGAGCTTCTCAGCCTCGGCGACGCTGATACCGGACGTCTCGAGGGTCGAGATCGAGGCTACAGATCCCAGTTGGAGGTTGGCGTTGGCCATGAGCAGCGGCGAGAGTCCGACAGCTGAGACGTTTCCTCTGGATCAGCTCGGATCCTTCACCACTCGAGCCTAAGAAGCTCACCAGTGCCAGACAAGGTGAACGAGGGCCATGCAACGCCCAAAGCAAACTTGCTCTCGGCTTTTTTCCCACTCTTGCCGTCCTTGTCGTCCAAGCTGAGCGCCTCGAGTGCCTCGACCTCTGCCATGCTCCGCACAACAATCGCATCGCCCGCGCAGATCTTGGTCGCCTTGAGGATCTCGGCGGCGACTTCGACACGTTTGAGATGTCTCGAGTGGATCGGAGTGCTCGAGGAGGAGGTGGAGGACGACGACGGGGCCTGGACGGTGAAGGAGCGGCGGGAGAGCGCCGTACGAGCTGGAGGGGCAGCAGCTGGAGTCGCCATCGCTGCTGGTCCTTTCGAATGTGCTGATTCGTATGAATGTACTTCTGACTGTCGTAACTCTTCCTGAACCGATGATTATAGCTCGTTTGTTGAGGATCACGCGGGGAGGAAGCGAACCACGAACTTCCTCGGATCTCAAAACTTTTGAGGTCGCTTCGCCTCCGACCATACGCCGCTCTGAATCTACTTCATCGTATCGACTCGCACAAGCCCGGAAATGATGGAAGAAATTAACTTGGAGAACTTGGAGGAACATTTTTACCAGGAGGGGTACGCTGGCGGAGCTGCTCACGGCGAGTTGCACGGCTTGTTTGAGGGCAGGGCCATCGGTCGCGAGAAAGGGTGGGAGCTGTGGGAGGAGGTGGGCTACTACGAGGGTGTAGCGAGAATGTGGAAGGCAATTCTGCTGGCCAAGGGTAGCCAGACCACCAGGTGAGCCATCCATCAAGGCAGCGAGACGAGCCAGCGGCGGGTGCTGACCGTCGGCCTCACAATCAGGGCATTCTCGACCGTCGAGCAGCTCCTCGCTCTAGTCGACAGCTTCCCGACCTCCAACGACTCGACCCAGTCCCCCTCCGACGATCCCTCCCACGTCGACCCGAGCAGCGTCGACATCCCCGCGCTCCTCACGTCCATCCGTTCAAAGTACCGCACTTTGTGCGCAAGCTTGGGAGTCCGAGCGAGGCTCGTAGCTGCTAACGGCGAGGATGGGCCAAAGGCTTTGTCACTTTGAGGCTCCGTTCTGGCTTGGATATGGCTCTGCGGAGGTGCGTCGTTGCTTTCGCGATCCTCTTCGTGTTGCACCCGTCGATGAGATGCTGACTGTGGACGGTAATCGCTCAGTCTTGGGAAGACGCACCGCACGGCAGCACGAAAATACCAGAAGACCGATATCGGACTCGATTACTGGTCGCTGCTGCCGCACATGGAGGTGCACGTTTACACACGCGGTGGGTTGACGAGAGGTATGCTCCGCATTCGACTGTCCACGGTCAATAGTCCAAGCTGACCTTATTTATTCGAAGGTTCTGTTTGAATCTCATTAACTTGAGATACCGCATGCTTTTGAGGACGTATCGTAAAACGCCTATGAAACAGAGGCATCCATGTTAGGTTTACAGTACCAACAGTATTCGTCGTGCCTGCCATTCCCTTCTTTGGACCGTCTCTTTCCACAAAGCTACCTGTCAAAAAGATGGAGTTTAGCGCGTTTCAGCCTAGCTCTTACGCGTGACGTGGCGGGCTGTGCCTTCGCGACGCGCTCGTGTGACCTCGACAGAAGCCTGCTTCGCGTTCCATCAAGCTGTCTTTCTGAGCTCAAAATCTATCTGAAAAGTTCAAATCTGCACATTCTACACCAATTTCGCCTTTCTCAGCCCAGCACTCGAAACGTCCCGTCGACAGGCACCCGGGACCGTGTTCGGAGGAGGCTGGGGGGCTCGGCCTGAGTACTCAGTCCGCAGTGTGGTCGCGTCGAAGCTTTGGGCGCTCAGCGCTCGATTGATGGCACTTTTGGCCTCAAACCGCCATCTTGACCCTCACATGCCGCCGAATCCACCGTCGCCGCTCAACCACGCTCGCCTGCTCGTCCTACTGGCGTCTCGGGCCCTGTTCGCGTTGGCAGCTCCGACAAACGCCGCACGACAGGAGGGTGCTGGCGCTGGAGGTGCGTGCTGGGGAGCTCTCTTTTCTGCGTTCAGGAGAGATGTGGCTCGTGTGTCAGGTGAAGGAGGTGCTTATTGGGATTTTGGCTCGTTTGGCAGCAGTGGATGCCACGATTCCTCAGCCTATCCTCCTTCCGGCGTTGTTTAGCGTCTTCCTCGTCCTCATCGGAGGAGTTCTGAGCGGACTAAGCGTTGGTCTCATGGGTGTGTACCATCTTCTATCACAATTGACACCATACTTCAAAACAACAAGCTAACACCGACGCTCAGGCCTCGACATGATCAATCTCCGTGTGCTCACCATGTCGTCGACATCCCAAGCCACACGAGCCGACGCCAAGAAGGTTCTCACTCTGCTTGAAAAGGGTCGGCACTGGGTCTTGGTCTGCCTGCTCCTCACGAACGTCGTCGTCAACGAGGCCTTACGTACGTCCTCCGGTCCCGCTCCCTCCGGTTCCGGTACACGCGGTTGTTTATTCCCTCACGACCCGGGGTGGGTGTATATTCCCTCGCACAGCCATCTTCCTCGACAACTTGCTGGGATCAGGCCTCGAGGCTATCATCACTTCTACGACCCTGATCGTCATTTTCGGAGAGATTATCCCTCAAGCGGTTTGTGCTCGATGGGGCATGAAGATTGGGGCCATGTGTGCCAGCTCAGTGTTGACACTCGTGCGTGGCAGTCTCATCTCCATCATAAAGAAACTAACTCAGGCTGACTTCCGGTTAACAGATGTACCTTGAAGCTCCCGTTGCGTATCCGTGCGCTCTGCTTCTCGACAAGCTGATTGGGGTGGATCATGGGAAGCTCTACTCGCGCCACGAGTTGGCAGTGTTTGTGGGCCTTCATGCTGGTAAGCGTCTCAGTCAACTGCGAATCTTCTTGCCTCAACCTTCTGTACTCATTCCCAGACCATTCCGGGACTGAGGAGGGTCTCGAAAAGGCGGAGGCAGCGTTCGTATCTGGCGCATTGTCGTACGTGTCCACTTTGCGGCGTCTGCAAAGTCGCCGAAGACACGCCAACTTACTAGTTGAACGCTTGAAGGATGTCACAACGGACTGTCAGAACAGTCATGACTCCAGTTACGGAGGTGTTTACCCTCTCCGAATCGGATCGGTTAGACCACCACAAGATCACTCAAGTGAGCTGCTCATTCGCTCTTTCTGGTCGCCGCTTTGCTGAGCGGAAAGTTTTGCAGGTCTTGCAAAGTGGGTTTAGCAGAATACCGGTGTGTAGCGAGACCGGAGAATTCGTTGGATTGTTTTGTACGTGGCGGGACGCCCATGCTTCTTAACGCGTCGCTGACACGCCCTTTTTACAGCGCTCAACCAGGTATAAGCGCAGCGTTAAGGCAATCTAACCTGTACTTTGCTGACTCTTTGCGCCGCAGTTGATATTGTATAACCCAGCGGAGGCGAGGTGAGCACCCACCTTTCTACCAACCGAGCACCGTACCTAACCAGCGAACCGCATCAGGCCTGTCAAATCCTTTCTACTCGCTCCACTTCCGGAAGCGGGTCCAGAAACATCGTGCATGGATGCGCTCGACTTTGTGAGCGGCCTGCGTCGACGGGAAGGACCACGTATTGACTTCTTCTTTCTGGGTGCAGTTTCAGCAGGGCAAGTCTCACATGCTGTTGATCACATCTGTAAGAAGCTTGCACCCACCTCTCATCCTTCGATTTGCACTCGCTGACAAGTGTTCGTTCACAGAGCGATGGATATTCGTCCGGAACGCTGGGCATCTTGACCTTAGCGGACGTTCTCCAAGCCCTGGCCAGCGACAATGTTGAGGATGATACTGTATGTCTACTGAAAAAAAGGCTCTTTATAAACGCTGACAGCTTTGATCAGGGTGACACCTCCGAGCCGCTCATCCCAACCCGACGAGGCGGAAGCTGGTCTCCAGTCTGGAGGACTGTCAGTAAAAGTGCGTGATCTTCGTACGCTCTCGAGCACCCTCACAAGCTTACCACTGCTATATACAGTGTCTTCCCGACGACGCATGTCAGTCCGCCAAAGTACGTCCTCGCGGATGAACGAGGCGCCGTGGACGCCGGTACCCACTTCGCACCCGATGGTCGAGGCTTCGCCGTTGATAAAGATGGAGGAGATTATACCCCCTGTTGACACTACTACCAAACCTGCATGGGATCCTGTTGTTGCATAATCGAATCACTAATTTCGCATTGAAATGGTGGGAGAAGTTTGCGCTCGTAAGGACGTGACCTGGCCCAGCTTTGTCTCGTGACGCAGCCCTGTCGACCAAAGCGCGCCGGTGAGAGCTGATAGGCCACAAAATAGCATAAAAGAGTCCTAGAAGCAACATGAAACAAGAGTTGACCAAAAAATCCAAGCGTGTTACAGGTGGCACGTGTTCTATAGTTATTTACCTGCCCATCCATCCACCGTCGACAACAATGGTCTCACCGCAGGTGTAGTTGCTACCCTGACCAGCGAGGTACAGAGCGGCACTCTCGAAGTCTCCTGGAACTCCCCATCGGCCGGCGGGCATACGCTCGAAGATCTGGCGCGAGCGCACGGGGTTGGCGATGAGCGCCGAGTTCATCTGCGCGTAGCGGACACTTGTCAGCAACAATTCTGAACGGAAGTGCAGTGGAAGTGGACGTACGTCGGTGGAGATGTATCCAGGGGCAATAGCGTTGACGTTGACACCGCGAGGGGACCACTCGTTGGCGAGGGCCTTGGTGAGTCCGTTGACACCGTGCTTCGCAGCGGTGTACGCGGGGACGGTAAGACCACCTTTTTACACCCATCCCAACATCAGCAAATGGAAGGCTTGGTTTTGAGGATTGTGTGCAGAACTCACCCTGGTACGAGCAAAGGGAGGCAATGTTGATGATCTTGCCGTTTCCGCGAGGGTTGGGAGTAGCGGGGGCCTCCTCGCCAGTGACACCACCACGGGAAGCAAGCATGTGCCTTCCAAAGTCACGAGCAAGGATCCAGACGGCGTTCAAGTTGACAGAGATGACCTGCACGAGTTAAATCCGCTCAGCCGCCCACCCTTTGGCACCGGAGTTAGCTCCCGTCGAGAGCGGAGCTCACCTCGTCCCAGTCGGCATCGGGGAAGTTCTCAGCAGGCGTTCTATGGAGAGATGTGTAAGCCTTTCGTAAGCTGAGATGTTGGGAGAGCAGAATTACCTTCGCTGGATACCTCCACAGTTGAGGAGGATATCCACCGAGCGTCCGAGGCCGCCCTCCGAAGCTGGGCCAGTGACCTGCTTGGCGAGGCCCTTGACGGACTTTTCGTCGGCGAGGTCACACACAACAATGTCGACGTTGACCCCGAGCGCCTTGATCTTGTCGTGGGTCTCGAGGTTCTCCTTGCTACGCTGCAAGAGGGCGCGTGCCGCGGTTCGGACGAGGATCAGCTCCGCTCCGGGGCCAAACGTGGGGCCAATGAAGATGGAGAGCAACGGACCTGAACAAGGATGATGTCGGCACCGGCCTGGGCAAAGGCAAGGGTCATGGCCTGGCCACTGGAGGTGCAAAGAGTGTCAGTTTTGGTGGACGTGGGGGACCAATCGAGGGCTGGACGGACATGCCACGGGTGCTGCCGGTGCAGAGGGCGGTCTGGCCCTTGAGGCCGAAGAGAGAGTCGAGGTACGCTGCCGACATGTTTTTGTGGATTTATGGGAGGAGTAGGTGGTGGAAGGAAGGAAGTGTTGGCAGATCCGTCGGCACACGAAGGCGGGCGTGGGGGGCCGCCGTGCCGAGATCGTGCCTTGCGGAGTTTGGAGGCGCTTTTTTCGCATTTTTGCGCTGCATCGCAATTGTTTTTTCTACCGCCGCCTCAAGCCGGGCACGGGCCACACCAACCACACCGTCCGTCTCAACTCGCCTCAACTTCAAGGCTCCGGCGCTCGTGGCATCAACCACACAGCTACACAGCCCCTCCACCAACCTCTCAGTCGTCAATATGTCTGATCTGCTTCATGTCGTTGAGGCTTCGACAGCCGAAAAGAAGGACAATTGACACGTATTCAATAAATGCGGAAAGTAGCGAAATCCACCGAGTCCACGCTAGCCGCTCGGCCGCCCACTGCCGAGGGCATCATCGGCGCGTCGGAGGCTTTGCTTCCCTTCCTCTTTCTTTCTTTCATACCACTACCTTACCCCTTCCTCCACCATGACTGCCAAAGCCGCCACCTCCATCGTGTACCCCCAGGGCCTCAAGAACGAGAACTCGAACTTGATCACCAAGATCGAGACGTTCCGCGTCCTTCCCCGTTGGCTCTTTGTCCGCGTTGAGACCGCCAAGGGCATCGTTGGTTGGGGAGAGGTAAGCTCACCTGTCCTTCCAGTACCTCCTCAGCTGTTGACCATCGTCCCCAGGCCACGCTTGAGGGTCAGTCCGAAGCCGTCGAGGGCGCCTTCGAGGACTTCCGGGAGCGTTTCATCGGCTGGGATGCTGGTAAGCTCACTCAAACACATTTGTACACGATCACTTGACTGACACATTTACCAGCCAACATTGAGGACATCTACCAGACTGCCTACCGTCACCGTTTCTACCGTGGCGGTGAAGTCCTCATGAGTGCCATCTCCGGACTCGACAGTAAGCACCCAGTTTGCTACCCGGCAAAGCGCAATTATCTAACACAAACGACTTTTAGTTGCTCTCTGGGATATCAAGGGAAAGACCCTTGGTGTGCCAGTCTGGGAGCTTCTCGGCGGCAAGGTCAGGGAGCGCTGCAACGTCTACGGTAAGCCTCCCCCGTCTGCCGCGCGCCCATGGGCACAAGCTGAACCATCATTTTTTCATGCAGGCTGGATCGGAGGTGATCGTCCTTCGGACGTTCTTGCTCAGGCCCAGGCTCGCAAGGACCAGGGTTTCCTTGCCGTCAAGATGAACGCCGTCGAGTCTGTAAGTTTACCCCACATCTCCGACACACTCTTCTTTGAAGTAGCAGCTAATTCTGAAGCAATGAACAGTTGGCTTGGCTCGACTCGCCTCACGCTCTCGAGGCCACCGTCAAGCGTCTCGAGGAGGTCAAGTCGATCGGAATCGACGTTGGACTCGACTTCCACGGCCGTGTCCACAAGACGCTCGCCAAGCAGCTCGCTCGCGCCCTTGAGCCTCACAAGCCTCTTTTCATTGAGGAGCCACTCCTTCCTGGACATGTCGAGGAGCTCAAGAAGCTCTACGCCCAGACCACCATCCCTATTGCGTAAGTTTAACTCGACTATATAGGCCTCAGGAGCGGGTGCTGACACGTGGTGTCCACTGCAGTCTTGGAGAGCGTCTCTTCACTCGCCAGGACGTCCGCCCCTACTTTGAGGCTGGTGTCATCGACATCATCCAGCCCGATATCGCTCACGCAGGAGGTATCAGTGAGACCCACAGGATCGCGACCATGGCCGAGTGAGTCGTTTTGCTTCAGCTGGAGTGTTCCCTCCATCTTTCATGTGTGCTAATGAGAAAACCCATCTAGGACCTACGACATTGGATTTGCTCCTCACTGCCCTCTCGGTCCCATTGCTTTCGCTGCCTCCCTCCAGCTCGGATTCTCCCACCTCAACTTCCTCATCTGTGAGATGTCGTGGAAGATGCACTACAACCGTGAGTCCCTCATCTACATCCTGACATTGAGAGCCTTTGTTCACAAATTCCTTCCTTCTGCAGAGGGTGCCGATCTGTTCACCTACATGAAGAACCCCGAGGTGTTCGACGTCAAGAACGGTGCCATCGAGCTCCTCACCCAGCCCGGACTCGGAATCGAGCTCGACGAGGACCTCATCAGGAAGGCGGCCGCTGACAGCAAGGACTTCTCCTGGAGGAACCCGACATGGCGTGGACCCGACGGAGGTATCAGGGAGTGGTAGAGCGTTCTTATTTTCGCATGGTTTTGTATCAAAACACAAATATGTTTGTTACATGGACTCTATCAAACCAACACTCTTGGGAGAGCTGTGAGATGGCGACTAAACATGCGAGTACGAGAGGCTACTATTCGCGGTCCTTCCCCTCCGGCCCGGCAACGTGTCCCTCACTCGCGGCCGCATCGTCAGGTGTTTCGAATCGAAGGGTCGATGCCGAAGCTGGTGCAAGGGAAGCTGGTAAAGTCTCCTTTGAAGATGTGCCACCGACCAGAGTCGTCGTCGATCCCGGTCGTTGCTCCGTGTCGCCACGTCTCATGCCTGAGCCGAAGGCCAGCGTCGATGCGTTACGCGAGTTGCCGGGTGACATCGTCATCGCTCGAGCGGTGTGCACCATTTCTTCCTTGAGGAATCGACCGAGGAAGACTTCTGCCGACTCGACTCCGATCACTGGCATTCCCCCTGGTGGTGAGCCAGGTGAAGGTGCGACGGAAAGCGAAGGACTCACGGATCCAGAACAGGATGAGTACGGCGACGGGAACAGCGTTGCCCGAGTCTGAGTAGGTGACCCATTCCTCCAGTCCAAGACGTATCTGCTCAGAACAAAGAACGACAATCGTAAAGACTGGCTGAGAGGCGAAGGAGAAGCACCCACCTGCGCCCAACCAAGGATCGTGATTCCCAGACCAAACGCAATGTGCCCAATCCGAACCGGACTCTTCCCCTTCAACGCACTAAAGACCGTTGGAGTCTCCGGTCGCCCGTCCTCCGTGACCCTCACGACCACCGCAGGCGTCTTATGCGCCCTCCAACCAATAGCCATCTGGATCGACAGCGACAAGAAGATGACGAGGCCCAGTCGAGCATGCGAGTTCGCAAAGTGCTCGCCTTTAACCGCTGAGACGGCGAGGCAGAATGCAACTAGGATGAGGCTGTAAGCCCCTACTTGAATGGAGGAGTGGATACGGAACCAAGGAAGATGTCGAAAGTATCGGGCGGTGAGGACTGACGGCTGCGTGGTCAGAGGCGGCCGTGCAAGAAGAGGGATAGAAGCGCACTAGCAAGCGGTGAGAAGAAGAGCAATGCCACGGATCCAATTGTAGCTATAATGGGACTACTTTAGTAAAGATGAGTTTGACAGGGGGGCATGGAGATGGACTTACCATGGGCAACGAGCACTTTGTCGCGCCGCGTGAGAGGCACCCGTTCGTGAGCAGGCTGGTCAAAGGCGGGCCAGCTTTCACTACTCCAGGTCGGCAGCTCTCCAGTGTTGGTATTTGGAGCTTTCAAGAGGTCGGCGGGAGTGCTAAGGTCGACAGTGATGCGAGCGTGGGCCTGATTCGGAAAACACGTGGTCAGAGCGTGAGCTCCTTTCATTGAAAAGAGATCAGAGATCTACCTGGTTGTGCTTTGAAATAGGAGAATCTTCGGCTATGGATGGTGGTCGAGTGGTAGAGCTTGCATAGATGAAGCTCGTGGCGTTTCTGCTCAAGGTCGCGTACGGGCTCGTCCCCGGGTAGCCCTCCGGCATGACCAGTGGTCGCAGGAAACTGACGACCGTGAACTCGCTGGCGGGATCCGTAGTCGAAAGGTTCGCTACGTAGTTGAAGTATGCCGAGGTGCTTGTGTTTCCAGCGGTCGAGGCGACAGTTGGCGGAACGTGACCCTCCGCGATTCGGTGAGATATGATCCAGGTGGGTGCGCCCGGCGGCGCTGGGAATGACGGCCAGGCGACGATGATGTCGGAATCTTTCATAGCCTAGAGCGAGCTTTAGCACAGAGACGAAGTTGAAGACCAGCGATGCGCACTGTGCCAACCCCCATTCCGAGCCAACCAACTTCACTGGGCCTCGACGTCGTCGCGTTGAGGGAAATCAGAGCATGAGCTGCTCATACGTGAGCGACGCAAGGCGTAGATCGAACAAAGAACGAGCTTACTTTGATTCGTAAACACCGAAAACATCATGTCGGGCAGCTTCGTAGCGACTCCAGTCAGGTCGCTCGACGAAGGGAAGACGGAGGCGATGTCTGCACTGGAGAGCGACGACCCACGCTTGGACAGCACCAAGACACCGAGAACGACAGCTTTACGCCATGGCGTCATGTTTGCTGTTGAGTAGTAAAAGGACGAGCTAAAGGTGGAAAGTCGAGCCTCGCTGACCCGACCGGAAGCGAATGCGGGAAAATGAACAACACGGTCCAGTTTGACATCGCAGCACCCGCCCCAGCGCATAGCTACACGTTCTAGCCCATGAGGGCTAATCCGACTCGGATTTGTCTGCGATCTTATATCCCATGATTGCGCACTGTTTGGGTCGTTAGGTCAGCATCAAGACCCGACGTGAAGCGTGTGTGGGAAGAGACACCGATGAGCCGACTTACGAATGCGAGCAAGAGCACTCCCAAGGCTGCGAATCCACTAACGATAATCTCGAGCGCCAGGTCTCCGCTCACGAAAGCAGTTGCCACCAAGGAGCAGTAGAAGAGAAACTATAGAGAGCACGTGTCAGCTATCATCGCCGGGCTCTGGGCTCTGGGCTTTTGACATACGAACGCCTGCATGGCGAAAAAGCACGGACAGCTCAGAACCTGCAGTTGTATCATCAGCAAGGCTATTGAAGTTCCCTCGAACATTGGACTTGCGAGGATCATCTCAAACGGATGTCTGGCCAGCTTGGCGAAGTCTTTCGGCGATGCCTCTGCACCAAAGATAAGCTTCATTCAGCACATCGGATGAAAATGCAGAATGGTGAACCCACCAGAGAAGGTCAAACTTAGGCCTTCGAAATGGAAAACAGTTAGCGATGGTACCATCAACATGAAGGAACTGAAATGGAGACACACCGGTGGAGAAGATGGACGCCAGCAAGGCCGAGCACCTTCCAGCAGTCGCGATGATATAAGGAATTCTTTGAGTGTTGTCGTCAAGACTCGCGAGGGAGGTCATGGTCCCTGTCGCTCTATTCGGGCCCCTGTTCAGCAACTGGAATCTCGTGCGAAAGGAAAGCAGGACTCACGCCAGGCTGAGACCAGCGATTACCGCCAATGCTGACCACCGCTTCACTAGTCCGTCTCGAATCTGTGATTGTTTCTGGTGTCAGTCATGCTCGGCCTCCGTACTACTGTGATTTGGCCACACTCGCCTTTGTCCACACCTCTTGTGCAGGCTTGACCAATAGCTACAGTTGGGGAGTGTCAGCTGAGGCACAGAAAAACACTCTGACGAGATTGTATAGTTCCTGGATGGTTGGATAGAAATAGACTAGACCGCACACACCTGCTCTTGCAACCGCCGCGGTCGAATTCCCAGCAAGACGATCAAGCACACCTCGACAACGAAGTTGGGCCTCGTCAACGGGATCTCGGGATGCAGCACCGCCGCCGGCGTCCCATCGTCGCTCGAGTCGTGCAGCTGTTCCGCCAGACTCCGTCTTCGAGCTTTCTGCTCCCTGCGCCTCTTTGGCGGAGGGACGTCGCTCGAGATCATGGACGAGACGGTGTCCTCCGAGTCGGACGAGGGCGCGAATGTCGGGATGGTGCTTCGGAACGTGGCCGGTGTCTTTTGTGACATTTGTAGGCTCGTTGATGTGTGGAGAGTTGTGAAGAATTCAGAGCAAAGCCGGAGGGGGGCCCGGAGGAAGGAGGAGAGGAGGTGACACCGCGGAGGGGTCTCGAGAGGGGCGGTGTTGCCGATGCCGGGCGACATGGCACTATCCAATCATTGTTATCAAAGATTCATCATAATAAAGAGGAGCAGATTGCATTTGTGGAACGCCCAGACCCGTCGCAGGTTGAACAGAAAGACAGAGAACAACTTCGGCACGGGGCCACGTCAGCCTCGGCATGACTGCCTGAGGTCCAAAGAGGAGAGACTCACACGATACATTGCTGATCACCCCAGATACACCGGAATCCCTCTATCTACACAAGTCCCACCATTCAAACCTGAGTCTTGCTTGGAGGTACTGGGATCTCGGGTGGTTTGCTCGTCCATCGTGCAGCGGCCACGGCCAGGAATCCTACAGACACGCGCATAAGCGTTTCCAAAGTCAAGTGGAAGGCACTTCAAAGCTCACCCAAGCCGGCCACAGTTGCTGCTGCCTGGCCGACCCGCGTCTTTGCGGTGCGTCGGGCTTGGACGAGTGCGTAAACTCCGACGGCGGAGAAGGTGAGCGTGCCGGTGATCCTGCACGCCTCGCAGTCGGCTATCGGTTGCGATGGTGATGATGATGATGAATTGTTTGACTTGAATGCCGATGGAATGAACGCTGAACTCATGGCGAGCTTCGTAGCGCGGGATGCGGGCGGAGCCAAAAGTTGCGGGCCCGATCAGGTTGACTCTTCAGCGCGAAACTTGGGCGCGCAACTTGGGCGACAACTACATCTACCCACATCTCGCTAGACCTTAATTTCGGCACCTAATCATGGCGTCCAAAGGTCTGTCCAAGGAGGATACGGAGCAGGAGCACCCGTTGCAGGCCATCGTGCTCTGCGACGCCTGGGGAGAAGAAGCGCGGTGGGGTCCGCTCGTCAGACGCACTGGCTCAGACGACGACGACGAGGACGAGGATGCTGTAGTCAAGGGAGAACAGAGGCCTTGGGTGAGCATCGTTGCCGAGCTCGTGCTGAGGGGCGAGCGGGCCAGCGCGGAGGACCTGACCCTTTGTTTCTCTGTCGCAGTGCTTGCTGCCCTTGCTCAACACGCCCTTGCTCGCCTGGACTCTCGAGTGTTTGGTGTCTGATGGAGTGAAAGAGGCGTTCTTGTTCGTCCAGAACGGCATCGAGGAGGTGCGAGAGTGGCTCAAGTGAGTTTGCGTTCTCGCTCGCGCGTAAAAGAGTAGTGGTGGAGGGGAGCTGATGGCAACTCGACACCATCAGGACCTCGTCGTACTCGTCTGCCGCATCAGGAATCACTGTCGTTCTTCGTCCAACCACGGCATCAACCCCGGGAGACGTGTTGCGAGAAGTCGATGGCCTGGGCATCCTCTCGCCCGCCGACTTCCTCGTCGTGCAGGCTGGCTACGTCGGAAACGTCGATTTGGCGGGCAAGGTGGCAGAGTTCACCAAGAAGAGGAAGGAGGATCCGTACTTGTTGATGAGCTGTGTTGTCGCACCACGGAAGGTCGCGTGAGTCTCCTCTCTCACCACTCGCCTCCGCACCACGTTGCTTACGCGGTTGTGCGCTGCTAGCACGACGTCCAAGTTGGCGGTTCACGTCCTCTCACAAAACGACCAGTTGCTTCACTACGAAGAGTCGTCAATGTTCCCCAAGATCAAGCAGGCGATGATCCCACGCGAGGCGCTGCAGGGCGGCAAGGAGGTCAGAACGAGGTCCGATCTCGAGGCGGTGGGAATTGCTATCTGCAACATCGAGGTAAGCTCCCATTCGTTCTTCATCTTCTTCCACGTTTTGCTCAAGCTCGTTACTGTACAGGTGCCAGCACTCTTCACCGAGAACTTCGACTACCAATTCTTCTACCCCGATTTCGTCAACGGAATTCTGACATCCGACCTCCTGGACAAGACGATCTGCTGCACGATCATCGGTGAAGAGACACAGGAAGGTGTGCGGAGGTCGGCCACCTGGGCCGGAGTTGTTGGAAATACGAGGTCCTACGACGCCGTCAGGTACGTGGCGCCGTCCATCATTGAGCTATTCATCACTGGGGCCTAACGTGACTTGTATCTCGCAGCAAAGCAATCTTGGCTCGACGAGCATACCCTCTTGCTCCGGATGAGAACCTGCCTGAGAATGTTGACCGCTACGAGCAGCGTCGAGGCCGCGTCTACTACAGCAAGGATCTCGACCTCGCACGGTGAGGATTCTCTACACGCGAGCGTGCACCCAAAACTTATCGTCATCCAATGCAGCACTTGCACCATCTCCACCGCTTCTCTCCTCGGCCACGGCGCTTCCGTCGGCGAGCGCTCCACCGTCACCCAATCCGTCCTCTCCCCCTCCTCCACCATAGGCGCATCTTGCACAATATCCGGCTCGTACATCTTTGAAGGAGCTCGGATTGCCGACGGCTGCTCCATTCTCAACAGTGTTGTCGGTGAGGGCGCCGTGATCGGAGAGGGCAGCATCGTCGAGGCTGGGTCGTTGGTCGGCGCGGGTGTGCACCTCGGTTCGGGCGCGAGGCTGTACGCTTCTATGGTGTCGAAGGAGGAACCGGAAGGTGAAGCTCAGGACGGCACCATTTGTGAGTTTCGCATGCTTTAGTTACTTAATGATGATGACTAACAGAGAGTGAATCCAGTGGGAGAGGACCACCAGGGCTTCCTCTGGCCTTCAGAGGACCTCGAACCTGAGGAAGATGAGGACGACGATGACGAGGTCCTCGATCCTAGAAATCTCGGTGTCACTCGGCTTGGTGTGTTGCCAACGAGCTGCTCGAAACCCGCGGCGGTGCTGACGTGTTGCACTCACAGGCGCCCAACTGCAAACCCTCCACGTTTCCTCCTCCTGCTCTTCCCTCTCCAGCCTTTCCCGCGCCTCATCGACAACGTCCCTCTCCTCTCTCGCCGTCGGTGGCTTCAACACCGATGCAGCCGAAGTCGCCGGCATCGATAACCTCGCGCCTGTCTCTGGCCAGAGCGACTTTGTCTCGGAATGCACCCAGTCCCTCGACCGCTCGTTCGCCGAGAACCACACCGTCGACAACGCGTCGATCGAGCTCAAGACGCTGCGTATGGCGTCCAACGTCCCGTTGGGCAAGGTGCGGGAAGTCGTGATCCCCTACATCCTCTCTCGCTGCGCCGACGCTGCCGCCGTTCCCGAGATGATCAAGCGATGGGGTGGATTGATTGAGAGCTTGACGGGAGACCAGGAGGAGCCGATCAAGGACTGTCTGTTGACGACGCAGGCTTACGTGGCTGGGAGGAGTGGGGACGAGGCGGCAAAGGTCACCTTCTTCCTCAAGGTGCTTGTCGCGTACTACACCGTCGACGTGATCACTGCCGAGGGCGTGTTTGCGTGGTACAAGTCGCCGGCATCGAGGAGTACTGGCGGGGAGGTGGGCAAGAAGCTGTGGGCTGGCGCGAAGCCTTTCGTTGAGAGGCTGGCGGAGGAGAGTGATGACGAGGACGATGATGAAGAGGAGGAGAGTGACGATGAATAGATTGACATTGCAAAGCATTATTTCGTCGTCAGAGTGCTCTTTCAAAGGAGAGTAAATGGGGCCGGAAGTCCGTGGACGGCCAAAGCGATCGCGCGAAGTCAGCTCGGCACTTTGCTTCGTTCTTGCTGTCTCGCACCTCACGAGCGATGAACCTACAAACCCAACGAGTACACCTTCCGTCACCCCTGTCTCCTCCCTCCTCGTCCGCCCCCTCAACCTCCTCCTCACCCACGACCTCGTCCTTCTACTCGTCCGCGCGCGCGACGCGTCGCCATCAACCGCGACTCTCGACGCGCCACCCGCACGCCAACTCGGGCGGGTCCTCGCCGTCCTCACTCCATTCACGAGCACTAGAAAGCAACAGACTCGCACGGCAGGCGGCGAGAGCTGCGGCATTGCCGAGAGCGGAGGGCGATGGGTGGGAGGCAGGCCTGCTCGCGCCTGGTGGAGTGAGGAACGGGGTTTGGGAGGATTGGACGGTCGAGGAGGAGAGGAGGTTGGGCAGGTTGGTCGAGTGGGAGACTAGGAAGAGGGCGAGCGAGTTGGAGGATAGCTGGAGTGGGATGGGCGACGACGCGGAGGCGGAAAGTGAGTGCGTTCGTTGGTGGTGGTGCGGCGAGGGAAGGAGCTGACCACGATCGAGATGGTGTAGTTACACCAGAAGAAGAACCTCCAGACGACATCGACGACGCCTACGCTTTCTACTCGCCGCCGCACTTCCCTCCTCGCGTCCCTCACCTCTCTTCACCGCCTTTCGAGCCCCAGTCAGATCCAGACGGGATGGAACTCGACTTTGAACCACCAGAAACACCAACGTCGCCGTTTTCACGGATATTTGCGAGTCTCATCAGCCATCAGTGTCCGAATGGGGATTGCCAGGCTGGAACCTTCCCGGTGGCGTCGGACGATGGCTCGACGGTGGGGTGTTATTCTTGTGGGTGGAGCATAGGGATGGAGGGCATCTCGGCGCTGGACAGCCTCTTTGAAGATCATTTAAGGTGCGCTCCTATTCTTTCTGCAACGTTATCCCCACGTATGCAACAAGGCAGAAAGCTGACGAGAGTGTTTACTTCTCGTCTTCAGAGCGGCGGAGGAGGTACATAAGCATCAACCGGCAGTAGGGCACACGCCGTTCACCGGCACGTTAGTGTTTTGTGAAGGGTGTGAGGAGCAATTCGCAGCTTAACTTAAGACGACTGTCCGCGCGAGGCGTTGAGAGTTGCACTTGTCGACGCCCGTGACGCGTGGCCTTTGTTTCGAAAGACTAGGACTCGCACGTGAAAAACCCCGCGCTGTTTCAATGGACTTCAAACGCTTCTTACAGTAACTGACTTCATCCGCTGGGGGATCACTTGCTGCGCCTCGATGGGGCGAGCAGCGGCGGGTTCTTCTCTCTCAGGAAACGAGACAGGGGAACCACTCCAGAGAACGATAGCACACAGGATTAACAAGGTCGAATTAAGTCATAAAAGCTACATATATCTACAAACACTGAACATCAAGCTCGATGATTAAGCAGTAGTGGTGGCCTCCTTGGGGTGAATGGCCGCGAGCTCAGCTTCGCGCTTGGCCTGGTCGTCGAACGAATCGGCCGTCAGGTTCCAGCCCCTCGCGCTCAACGAACAGAGAAGGAGGACGCACATCGTGCTGGGACTTTGCTGCCTTGGTGTTCTCGAGGTTGTGCTCTGCTTGAGCGTGAGTGTTCTGCGACTCGGCGTGCTTCTGAGTGGCTTGCTGCAAATCGACGAGATCCGTCATCAGCTTCATCGTTTTCGGTCGCGAAAGCGCAGAGCAGGACTTACACGAAGCGTCTCCTTCGCCTTGTTCAGCACGGCAACCTGCTTGTCGTACTTCTCCTGCTGACGAGCGAGTCCCTAGTTTCCAACCATCGTCAGCCACGACGTTCAAACTCCATGACGTGGCGAGGTATCGAAAGGGGGAACGCACCTTTGCGTACTTCTGCTCCTTGGTGTTGGCCTTCGCGAGCTGTTTCTCGGCCTTGGTCTTTGCCTTCAACGCCTTGGCCTCCGCCTTGGTCTGGTGCGCCGCCGTCTTTTCGGCAGAGTGCAACGCCTTTTCCTCTTGTTTGGCGTCTTTGGCGATCGCCTTCTCCATCCTGCGAGTTTCGTCCAAAAAGGTCAGCATTCAAAAAGTAGGGTGAGAAGGGGGAACGTAGTGGCGACTGACTTCTTGGCCTGGGCGGGATCGACGGTGTTGGTCACGGATCCGAGAGGCTGCTGAGCTGGTGCGGTGGTCGCCATGGTTGCTGAGATGTTGCGCGCGGGTGGGTGGTGTGGCGGTGGGACGGAGGAGAGTTAGATGTGAATGGAAAGAAAGAAAGAGAGAGAGAAAGACAAGCTGAGGTCAGATCAGCATCGAGACGGGGCCTTAGCGAATTTAGAAGGTCCCCAGGTGACGAGCAGTGTGACCCAGTAAACACACCACGTCGCACGACCCAGAGACCTGCGGTTACGTCACAGACGAGTTTGGGCAAATCGGGGCCTGGCTGGCCATCCCGTCTCTGACGTGGTTTGACTCTGTACAGATCTAGACTTTGCACCTGGCCCGAGTCCAGAAGGAAAGCAGAGTGCGAAGGCGGCGGTGTGTCGCCGTCGCATTCCGTGGAGAGGAGCCAAGAATGCGACACGTGGCTGCGTGTCTCTGTCCACGTTCTTCAGAGACTTCCATCGTCGCACTTGTCGACTGAATTCGAATCTTCCGTTGATTTTGGGAAACTCAGCACTGACTTTCCAAGGCAAAAGGGCGAAGGATGGGCCCGAAGCAGAGTGCACCCGTAGCTGGGGTTCACAGGACGCTGTGTGAACCCCAAGTTCCAGGGCCAGCTCCGCCTGCTGGGAGAGAGCCCAAAGCTGGCCCGCTCGTTCGCAACCTCACGCCAACCGCCGCCAGCAATGAGCAAAGGTACGGCAACCTTCAACTATTTACACTAAGTCTGGCACGAACGATCCCGCTAATCCCGACGCTCCTGCGCCCTCCCTTTGTTCGCCGCGAGCAGCAACTTTCCTGCGAGAGTACAAGTTGGTCGTCGTCGGCGGTGGAGGTGTCGGCAAGAGGTGCGCTTCTCTCTGTTGCGGTTAGCTGGTAGAAATGGTGCAACTCAACAGAATGGCTGACCGCGGTGACCGTCCCCAGTGCGCTCACGATACAGTTCATCCAGGCATGTTGATCTTCCATTCTATCTCCGAGCTGCCCCTCGCTCCCAGGCACCTAACCCCACCCTTCCACCCGCCCTCAGTCTCACTTTGTGGACGAGTACGACCCAACAATCGAAGGTACGTTCAACCCTGTCACCTCCGACCAAACCATCGCTTCGGTCGATGGAAGCGAGCTCGGGAGAGGGGGCGCGCACCTGAGCGGCAGCGGCGCACTTTAGGGCCCAGTGCTGACCCTCGTTCCATCTCGCGGTCCGCACTGGCGTGCAGACTCGTACCGGAAGCAGTGTGTGATTGATGAGGAGGTAGCACTGCTCGATGTGCTGGACACGGCGGGCCAGGAGGAGTACTCGTGAGTCCCCGTCCATCCTCACCGAGCGCGGGGGTCCCGGCCGTGGAATCGGATCAAGGGTGGCTTGTGCTCTGGAGGCCGCTCTGGCGTCTGCTTTGACGGGTGCTTTCGGCCTCGCTTTGGTGCGATGCTGGAGAAGGAATGCTGGGGGTGATCAGAGGGAGATCATGAGGGCAGGGATGATCAGCAACGGGGCGAGGCTGACGCACGGCGACCTTTGTCTCTATGCAGGGCGATGCGTGAACAATACATGCGGACGGGAGAGGGCTTCCTCCTCGTGTATTCGATCACGTCTCGCAACTCGTTTGACGAGATTGGAACGTTCCACCAACAGATCCTCCGTGCGTCTCCTCGTCTTCTCGCAATCCCCCCGTGTTTGAGGCTTGCGTGCCCGCGTGTGGGGCCTTTCGTGAGAGAAGAATGGCGCTGACGCTCCATTGCTCTGGTCGGCAACACAGGTGTCAAGGACAAGGACTACTTCCCCGTCATCGTGGTAGCGAACAAGTGCGATTTGGAGTACGAGCGACAGGTTGGAACCCATGGTCCGTTGTGTTGTTCACAACCCTCCGCAACGGAGCGCTAATTCGTGCTTGTGTCAACAGAGGGTCGTGAGCTCGCCAAGCACTTTGGCTGCAGGTTTATCGAGACGTCGGCGAAGCAGAGGCAGAACGTCGACGAGGCCTTCAGCAACCTCGTGCGGGAGATCAGACAGTACAACAAGGTACGCTTCTGTCCTCTCCGCTTGGCGCTCTCCCTGTTGTTGATGCAGGAACGGTCGGTGATGTAGGAGCAAGCTGCTGGACGACCAGGAGCACCGGGCGTGTCGAGCGGTGCTGCCGGGCAGTTCCAGACGGACCACCAGGCGGAGCAGGCTGGATGCTGTGGAGGCTGTGTGATCCTTTAAGTAGAATAATCTTTTTTTCGCTCCCTCCTACTACCTTTTTAGCTACGCATACCCCTTCACACTCCCTCATTCTCATTCCCCTTCCCCTCCGAGCCCACCTCGTTGCACCGCCCCACCTACTCTTCCGCTCACCGATTCCCGCCGGTCCCTTCCCTCTTTCTTTCTGTGTCAATCCTGGTTGTTTAAGCTGTGACTACCTCGTGAGCGAGCCTCGAAGAGAGAATCATGACCGAATCGGACGAATTGCCCGTCCAAACGCCTGGGCGCGCGGCAGAGTTCTCACGGTCGCCCTGCGTTTTTTCCCCAGATCAGCGCTATCGATCTCTCTCCTTCGCTTCCGCACACGCACAAACATCCCCAACCATGGCAGACGGCACAGCAACTCCGCCCTTCAAGGGCGTCCCAGCGGGCACTGCTCCTCCCTCTCGAGCTGCCAGCGGCAACAACACGCCGATCCCTCACATGAACGCCAAAGGCCGTCCCTCGAGGCTCGCCGTACTCACTTCAGGAGGCGACTGCTCTGGCATGGCACGTTCTCGCCTCTTTTTTGTGCTGCCCTGGTCGGAGCTGATGGGACTTGGGGGTGATGTAGAATGCAGCAGTCAGGGCTGTCGTCAAGACTGGTATCGCAAAGTGAGTTGCCCTTCTTTGACTGTCGGCGCACCTTTTTTTGCTGGGCCTGTGGTTGGCCCCCCTCCGAAACTCGGGCATCGATGTCATCGCTGCGAACTCTGGGGTTGCGAGGCGTTGGACTGTGAGCCGGAGGCGCTGGGAGGAACAGAAAATGAGATGTTTTGAGGGACCTTTCGAAGGTTTCCTCGAGTTGATGGAGCGGTGTGCCACAATCACGAGACGCAGGGGCTGGCAGTGGGGCAGCATCATCAGCGTTTCTGACCGTGGCGCCTGCCCTTTTTTTTTTTTCCTTCGCGCGGTTGTGCAGGGGTTGTGAGGTGTTTGTCGTTCGGGAGGGATGGGAAGGTCTCGTTCGAGGCAACACGGCGCCCGACCCGGTCGACCAGGTCCTCGATACGATTCCAGGCGCGCCGTCGACGAGCGGGAAGAGGAAGGGCGGCTTCGTCGCTACCTACGGCGAGGGCGAGCTGCTCAAGGAGGGCGAGGGAGAGCAGACGCTCAAGGATAGGTATATTATCAGGGTGAGCATCTTGTTTCGCTCTAGAGGCCACGAGGGAGGAGCAGGAGGGAGCTGAGAACACGTGATTCCAGGTCGGGTGGGACGACGTGCGAGGGTTCGCGAGTCTCGGAGGCACGTTGATCGGTACGGCCAGGTGTGCGGCGTTCAGGGAGACTGAAGGGAGGAGGAAGGCGGCGCACAACCTCGTCAAGCACGGGATCGACGCGCTCATCGTGTGTGGTGGAGATGGAAGTCTGACGGGAGCCGATAAGCTCAGGGCCGAGTGGCCTCAGCATTTGGAGGCGTTGTTGGAGAGAGGTGGGTTTGATTGTTTTTTTTGTTTGGTTGGGACAGAGTAGGGAAGCTGATGATGGGTGGTTGCCAGGCGACATCACGGACGAGCAGTACTTGTCCAACTCGCACCTCAACATTGTCGGTCTCGTCGGATCGATCGATAACGATATGGCTGGAACCGATATGACTATTGGTTTGTTCTATTCCTCTCATAACCCCGGATGACAGTTCTAATTGGTGTTTCTCATCTTCCAGGCGCCACGACTGCTCTCCACCGCATTTGCGAAGCCATCGACAGCATCTCGTCCACCGCTTCGTCCCACTCGCGCGCGTTCGTCATCGAAGTCATGGGCAGAAATTGCGGTTGGCTCGCTCTGATGGCGGCTATTGGCACCGGTGCGGATTACATGTTCATTCCCGAGAGGCCACCCACCGCGGAGGACTGGCAGACGTCGATGTGCACCGTTTTGGGAAGGGTGAGTTGGCGCGTTCCCTCCAATTCCTCGGGAGTAGAAGAAGCTGATGAACGTTTGCTTTTGTGTAGCACCGTGATGAGGGAAAGAGGAAGACCATCGTCATCATCGCAGAGGGAGCTCACGACTGCAACCTCAAGCCTATCACGCCTGAGGAAGTCAAGGACGTCCTCACAAACCGACTCGGACTCGACACTCGTGTCACCACTCTCGGTCACACTCAGCGTGGTGGCCGTCCTGCCGCTTACGACCGTATCCTCGTGAGCCACTTTCCCTCATTGAGCGTTTCAGAGCAGACATTGACGAGTGACGTGGTGTTTCCTAGGCCACCCTTCAAGGAGCTGAGGCTGTCGACGCCGTCCTCGAGTCTACTCCCGACAAACCATCTCCCGTCATCGGTATCCTCGAGAATAAGATCACTCGAAAGCCATTGATGGAAGCTGTCAAGCAGGTGAGTTGCTTACCATCCCTCCTGCGGGCAGTGTAGGATCGCTAACTTTCGTTCCTGCTCAGACCCAAGACGTCGCGAAAGCCATCGAGGAGAAAGACTTTGCCAAGGCTTTGAGTCTTCGTGATTCCGAGTTTGAGGACTGTCTCCACGCTTTCCGCGCCACGACTAGGTTGAACGAGACGTACCGCGTGCCTGTCGAGCAGAGGATGCGGATCGCTGTCATCCAGTGAGGCTTTCTCGTTGACAATGGGTCGAGTTGTGGAGCTGAATTTACCTGCTTTCCAGCACGGGAGCTCCTGCAGGAGGAATGAACGCCGTCACTCGCACTGCCGTCAGGTACTGCTTGTGCCATGGCCACACCCCAGTCGCGATCTACAACGGTTTCGTCGGTTTGCTCGAGGGAAATGGTGCGCTTTGTCTTTCATCTGGCTTTGGCAATAGTTGCTGACTTGACTTTGTTGTAACAGTCGCCGAGTTCGTGTTCCTCGCCAGCTCTCGACTTCAAACACTTGAGCTGACATCTTGTTACCCTACAGACTTTCGTGGCTTCGTGTCGACCAGTGGTCTACTCGTGGAGGTTCCGAGCTCGGCACGAACCGTACGCTCCCCGACAGCGACATGGAAGGCATTGCGGCCCAGCTTGAGAAGTACAAGATCGATGGGCTCCTCATCGTCGGAGGTTTCGAGGCCATGATCAGTCTCAGCCAGCTCGAGAAGGCGAGGAAGTACTACAAGTCCCTCAGGATCCCTCTTGTTCACCTTCCTGCTACCATCTCGAACAACGTCGTGAGTTGAGGTTTCTTCTTTTCTGCTTCCACGTGTCCGATAACCGACGGGTTTTTTCTCACAAGCCCATTACCGAGTGGAGCATTGGCGCCGACACAAGTATCAACGTTCTCGTCGACGCTTGTGACTCGATCAAGCAGAGTGCGAGTGCCAGCAGAAATCGTGTCTTCGTCGTTGAGACTCAGGGCGCGGGCTGTGGCTACATCGCCATGCTGGGCGCTCTCGCTGTGCGTACTCTCTATCGCAATGCTTCTTGACATGAGCTTATTTTTCAACTCCCAGACTGGAGCCAACCTCGTCTACACGCCTGAGATTGGCATGAACCTCAAGGGTCTCCAGGCCGACGTCGAGTTCCTCAAGAAGCGCTACTCGCAAGACGTGCCGGGCAAGAGTGAGGGTCGTCTCGTCATCAGGTGAGCTGCATATTCCGTCAAAAGAGTTCGTATTCCCGCTTATTTCGCTTCGTTCCAGGTCCGAGCACGCCTCCAAGACGTACACGACCGAAGTCCTGACCAACATCCTCGGCGACGAGGGCAAAGACGTGTTCGACTCGCGTCTCGTCGCGCTCGGCCACACGCTCCAAGGCGGGGTTCCCAGTCCTCGCGACCGAACGCGTGCCGTGCGTCTCGCGATCAAGTGCATCGACTACCTCGAGAAGCACTACAACCGCTCGCTCGAGGGCCACCACGAAGTGAACGAGCAGGACCCCGACGCGGCGTCGATCGTGATTGAGGGCCCGCACTTGCGGTTCGCGAGCGTCAAGGAGATGTTGGCGAACGCGGACATGAAGAACAGGAGGGGCAAGACGGCGTGGTGGAGCCCGATGAAGGACTTGATTGATGTCATGGCGGGCAGGGTCTCGGCCGCGGCGGTGGCCAAGGAGAGCTCGTAGGCGGGTTTTCTTTGGGTTGCCGGATACGAAGCATCTTTTGTATTACAAGTATCACCTACAATGCACATACGAGTCTTTTCGTTCATTCAGGACGTGTCATGAATGACCAGCTGTGGTGCCTTGCGAGAGATCGAATTGAGCGCGCCACGTGGTCGTAAATGCTTTCCGTTGCTGGTGTCGCCTCGTTTGCTGGCTCCTGCGACGGGTTTCGTTAGAAGATCTGTATTTTCCTCTCCTTTGACCCAGCTTGCTTGACAATAGGTATCTGGAGTCGGCAAGGCGTTTTTGTTGTGGGTTTGTCAACCAGCGACGAAACGGAAATGTCCGCACGCACGGGGGGTCGACTCGGGGGAACAGAGGGGACGGCGGAGATGCAAACTGTGTCGGTCTACGAAGAAGGAAGACAGCTGCCTGGCCAGGCAGGGCGGACGGAGTGCCGATGTGCGAGCGGGCCAGAATGGACACTCAGGGCAATAATCCGGCGGGCGATGTTTGTATTTCAGCTGTCCCGCTTGC
>JALBUQ010000193.1:0-33477 GCA_024364755.1 Pseudohyphozyma bogoriensis
TACTGCTGCCCACGGCTCTCTCCAAAATCTTCCAGCCAGCGGGAACACGTTTCGTGTTCAACTACCTCTCGGGCCACGGAGCGTGGCAGGAGGATGGCAAGGCCAGCCAGATGTTTGGCAGGGTCAAAGGTGAGAGTTTTATCTATATCTTCGTCAGCTTGAATGTATCTGAGAGGTTCTGGGTCATAGGCCAAGCGGAGAAAGCGTTGGCGAGCAACTTCCCCTCCCTCGCGACCTACAACTTCCGTCCTGCCGGCATCCTCCCAACCCGACCCATCCCAGAAGCTTCATTCCTCTACGTGAGTCCAAACGTATAACTTTTGTTCCTTCTACGTCTCAACTCTCCCCCCACTCAGCGATGCGGCACGCCCATCATGAAAGCCATCCGCCTCGTCGCGCCATCCATGGTCATCACGACCGAGCAACTCGCTCGTGGAATGATTGAAGCGGCGCTCCAGGGATCCACTGGATCCATCCCAGGGTGGGAAGGAAAGGGAAAGCCGGGCGACAAGGGCGTGTTTGACAACGAGGAGATCAAAGTCTTGGCCAAGACGAGTCCCCTCAGCTGATTTTGGACGCGGTGGGAAGCGCGATCGGGGTTACAAAAAGGAATTAAGCAAATATGTCAAATGAATCATTTCACTAATCAGTGTCCGTCCTGTCACCGCTCGATATGACCCGAAAGCGGGTTCGCTGTAAGAAGGTCGAGAGAATGAGCGATACGTAATTCTTTCATGCGAGTCAGTCGAAGCCTCACCAGTCACGTCAATGTGCACATAAGCCCTTTCGACCCCTTCGAGCTGCTCGATACCGTACTGCGTGCTCTCACCGACGTTGTGCGAAGTCACCAGCGGCGTTGATGACGGAACAATGATATCGGTCTCGACGACTGAGTGCCAATGATTGATGAGACCCCTTGACGAAAGAGAGCAAGGTGGTTCGGAGAACGCACCATAAGAATCGCCAGTGTGGTATACTGAGAGGTGCTGGATCCCAATGATGAGCGGCGAGAAGCGGGTGAGCAGGTAGGCGATGCGCTGACGTGGGTCACACAAACATCAGTTCATCGCCCTTGAGCTCCTCCTAGTCCAAGAAAACGCACCTGATGAGCTCCCGGAGTCGCACGTTTGCCTGAGAGTTTCGTGACGTTCTCCAGCAGTGTTTCGGTCCACTCGACGATGACTGGGTTCAGCGGGGGGTCAGCATTCTCCGTACTCACAGAAGAGGGGGGGAGGATGAACAGCTTACTATAGAGAGAAAGGAGAGCTCCTCCAAGGGGGTCGAGATATTTCCAGCCCATCTGCTCTCCGACGAATGGGAAGATGAGGGAAAAGGTGTTGAACACGATCTGCGGAGAGGTGATTGCGATCAGGAGTGAGCGTGAGGGGGGCATCAGAAAGGCGACAGACATCGTTTTCGGCGTCCTGAGTGCTGTGGAAGACGTTGATATCAGTTAATGGGCGAGTGAGTTGAGAGTAGAAGGAGGAAGCCGACTTACAGAGCCTCGACGGAGGAATTCTTGATCGTGCGACCCCACAGCCAGACGCCAAGCTTGAGCACGATCCTGCGAAGCAGCAATGTCAGTATGGTTTCCCAAAGATGTCATGGCGGGAAAGTCTTACGTCACAAGCATGACAATCTTTCCAACTAGCGGGATCTGCGCCGTCTCGAGGTTCTTGTCGAAGAGACGTTCGACGGACTCGATGAAGACTTGCACGAAAGAAGCTGGCAAGAACAAGCGTGGAGCATCAGCGACTTGGTTTTCAACTTTCTTGAGAACGAACAAAACACACCGATCATGAACACAGCAAATACGGTGATCCCCATCGGCTCCATCCTCTTCTTCCCCGTCGGATACAGATAACTCGACTTCCACGACTTGTGCTCGATGATCTTTGACGTTCCGAAGATGATGAGAGTGGAGAGGAAGTCCATCGCCGAGTCGACTGTCGAGGCGAGAAGTGACATTGAGTTGGAGAAGATGAGAATGAAGACCTGGAATGCGGCGTTATGGAGGTCAACGTGGCGCACGCGAGCCAGGGCACGAAGAGGAAAGGGGCGCACCTTTCCGCCCAAGAGGAAGAAGTTGAGCGCAAAGTTGAGGTTGATGGCGAACTTGACGATGTTGGCGTGGGCTTCTTCTCGGTCAGCCGAGGTCGAGGGTTTCGTCTGTGCGGCGCGAGCTTCAGTACGTGCGTAGTGTTTGAGGTCGTGAGTGCATAGACGCACCGGGACCATGGGAGCCAGCTCTCCAGTCTGCAGAGACACGGTCGTACACTCGAGGATCTCGTCCACCTCTGCGAACCCGTCCTATAGACACGAAGCATCAGCACTCACTCGTATGATTGCTCGGGCATGACGCGGGGACGTACGAGGATCTCGTTTTGATTCTCGTAAAAGTCGCGGACTTTCTTGTTCTTGATGCCCGCGAGGTCCTCGTCTGTCTTTCTGTAGTGCTCGTATTTGCCGCCTTCGTTGTTGATCATCCCCGCCATCTGCAGCAGCAACGCTCGTCAGCTCTCCGACGCGTCCCCAACGCGCACCACCGCAAAGACAAGGAGCAACGAGACGCACCCGAAACACGCTCTCGTTGCGCTTGAGAGCAGCAGCTCCCGACTCCGGCCCAGTCGCCCCATTGAGCTGGAGGTACCTCGCTGGCGGTGTCTGGAACGTGCCGTACGCGGACGAGTTCCTCCTCATCGCCTTGGGGGTCGACTGGCTGAGCGCGCTCCTGCTCAAGAACGCGTCGTTCTCATCCGCGTCCGTGTCGGTGTCGTCTGGCTCTGCCGAGTACGGTCCTTCTTCTGATATTCTCGGGATGTGGATGCGCACGTCGGGAGCGCCGGTCGTGGCGGAGAAGCTGCCGGTGCGTTGGCCTGCAGCTCGGCGCCTGTCGTCGACGTTGTCGCGCTCCCGGCTCGTCGAGCGAGAGACGGACGACCCCTCCGTCGTGAACGCTGCTCGGTGGCCCATCGTCTGACCGAGAAGCCGATGGTGGGAAGGGTTGGAGGCGAAGGTGACGGGCAGGAACTGAGCGCCAAGTGTCGCACGCCAGGCAAACTTGGGCGCGGGACGTTTGGACGACGCTCACGTTTGTTGGTCTCTCGCCACTGTGAACACGTCGCACAACTCGCACGAACGATGGACAACCGATGGTCAGAGACACTCGCGAACCCGGCAGAACAAGCTGCATTCTTCCACCTTCTCGACGACTACTTCAGCAGAGGCTCACAAGCCCCACCGTCTGCACCAGCACCTCGGGTACCGGCGTACCACCAGCCCTCCCGCCCATCGTTCGACGCTCCTCCACCAGCACCCGCACCATCCACTTCTTCACCATCAAACTTCAACACGTCTGTATCCAAAGCCGTGCTCGACAACCCCGCCATCTCGGGCGCCGCGCTCCAACGCGCCGGCCTGTCCAAAGGCGCCTCGGCGACCCTCAGCAAGTTCGGCGCGAAGCACTCGGAAACCCTAGCGCCTCACCTCGCGAATGCTACCCAGGCGGGCGTCAAGAGGGGCGTGGCGGCGCCGAGCGGGCTGCAGACGGTGGGCGGCAAGTCGGTGAGTCCGGAGGCCCTGGTGCCAAGCTCGGCCTGGGGAGGTGGTGCAGCGGGAGCAAGGTGAGACTTGTCGCTGACGTTTATTTGTGTATTAGTTTGGGAAAGCAATCTTCACTTCAAAAGGTCAGCATCCTCACACTCTCGCCAAAACGATGAGCAGCGTCGCGTGCCTCGGCACCCCGTCTAACAACGTCCCGTCCTTGCCCCCAAATCACTCTCACGCAGGTCCAATGTCAAAAGAAGAAGCCAACAAAGACAAGTACACTGGGTCACTCGCGACTCGCATGCCCGTCAAGACTGGAGGAGCGGGCTCGCACGTTGCACCGCCCCCGAAGCGGGCTGTTGCGAGCGAAGGGCTGGGGAGCGCGCAGGCACTGTATGACTACGCTGGGACGGTGAGTGTCCTGTTTTCCTATGGTAAAGGCGTGTGAGGCGTGCGCTAATCGAGGACCTTTATGCTGGGCAGGACGCGAACGATTTAGGAGTGCATGAGAACGAGACGGTCACGGTTGTAGAGCATGGTGAACCATCCCTTTTTACTGGCGCAAGAGTCTTTTGAACCTTATGCTAAATCTTCTTCTCCGTTCCAGTTTCTGACGACTGGTGGAAATGTCGGAATGCTGCGGGAGAGGAAGGTCTCGTGCCGGCCAACTACCTCCAGGCTCTGTGATGGGCAGAGGGTGGCGATGCGAGAATCGTGACCGGAGCAGCATATTGTAAAAACGACTGTAATCATCGATTACTCGCTATTACCTCAATTGCCTTCGCCTCGCGCGTCTTGGTAGTGCTCTGTGGCCCATTCAAGATGGCCTACGTGCCTGGTTTGGCGCTGCTCAGTGGCTCATGGATGGCGTTAGAAGAAACTTTTGATAATCTCTATCCCAGACTGCTTGGTGCCTACCTTGAACGCCACGTAGCTCTCGTCAAACCAAGTCCGCGGAGCTCTCACCCCCGCTCGCGAGGGCTGAGAACAAAAGCCGCCCGAACGTCCCTTTGTCCGGGCGCTCCTGCCTTTCTTTCCTGGACTTTCTCGCGCTCAACTCCTCTTCATTCTAAACCATCTCCTACAACCAAGAAGCAAGATGGCGGACGAAGCTCCTTACGTCCCTTACGCTCAGCGTCCTGAATGGTCCGACCTCGAGCCCATCGCTCAGAAGGATGCCGAGAATCCGCTCGTGCCTATCGCCTACACCGAAAAGTGTAAGTCTCTACATTCATCAGAGCTTTGAGCTATAGTGCGAGCTCGGAGGAGGTCATGAAAGCGAAGAGTGTCGGCGAATTCCATTGTTTGGTGCTCACCCTCGAACAACGCACCCCGGCAGACCGCGATGCGATGGACACCTTCCGTGCTCTCGTGCACGCCGGCGAGAAGAGCGCTCGAGGCATCGAGCTCACCGAGGTGCTCATCCGCCTCAACCCGGGTCATTACTCCATCTGGTGCGTGTTGGAGCGAGCTCCCGAGACTGGTGACGGCAACGTGCTCATGCCGTTGTTGACAGGGCGTACCGAGCCGAGATCCTTCTAGAAACTAAAGCTGATCTGAGCAAAGAGCTTGACTTGATGGACGAGCTCGTCAAGGAGCACTTGAAGAGCTACCAGGTCTGGTCAGTCGCGTGTCCTGTTCCCTTCGCGCTCGCATCACCTCAGACTGAACGGACTCGTGCCTCCAGGCAACACCGCCGATCGATCGTCCTCGCTCTCAACTCTTCCGACCGCGAAATCGGCTTCACGACCAGAGCCCTTTCCTTTGACGCGAAGAACTACCACACCTGGGCGTACCGCCAATGGGCTCTCTGCCACTTCTTTGCTCCCAGCGGCGGCGACACCTCAGCGTCAAAGGAGAATAGAGAAGAAGTATGGAAGGGGGAGATCGAGTATGTCGATAGGTTGTTGGAGGAGGACGTGCGGAATAACTCGGCGTGGAACCATCGGTACTTTGTTGCGTTTGAGAGTGGCGCGGAGAAGGGCGACGGGATTGTCGAGAGGGAGTTGAAGTGAGTTGCTGGTTTTCCTTTGTTATCTGAGTTGATTTTCTGACGATGAGGTTTAACAGGTACGTCAAGACCAAGCTCGCTCTCTCGCCCAACAACCCGAGCGCATGGAGCTACCTTCGCGGGTCCGTCCCTTTCCTCTTCCTTCCGTTTCTCCTCCCCTAACCTTTCTCCCACCACAGAATCCTAAAATTCACATCCACCCCACACTCCACACTCATCCCCTTCGTCTCCCCCCTCGCCTCCCTCTCCTCCGCCACGCCTTCCACCCGCCCAACCGAGACCGACGGCATCCCCATCCCCGCCGCCGCCGAACTCCCAGCTTACCTCGCCATCGAGTTCCTCGCGGACGCTTGTGTGGAGCAGGCGACCAAACTGTTCTCGACTGCCAAGAGCGAGGCGGAGGAGAAGAGCGCCGAGGCGGCTGCTGTAAGTTTTCGTCCTTCTTTCTGCGAGTCGGGAGCAGTTGGACTAAGTGATTGGCCTTCGCGAATGCAGTTGTTCAGGTCTTTGATTCAGTACGACCCGATCAGGACGAAGTACTGGGAGTACCGCGCTACCGAGTCGGTCAAGGCGGTCGGAGCGTAGGTAGATGGGAGATGGTGCCACGTGTAGAAGTTGATCTTCTTGACTTGGGGTGTAACTCATGTACTGTATCTCATGCCCTTCGGTGGTTGGTTTCCTGATTGAGAGGACATCGCACCACCTCTTCACACTCGAACTCGAGCCACGTGGCCCATGCCGACGAGGGCGTTTACCGTCGTGCTCTCCAAAGACTCCGCAAGACAACAAATGGGTGTAAACACTGGGTACTGCTTTGCAAAGGGTCCTTCACGATATAGAGGATGGGAATGATACAAAGAGAAGAATTTTGGGGAACATCAAACAATACAACCCCTCGCGCCCTTATACCTGAGGTCCAGCGGCCAAGACCGAAGCCGACACGTCCGGAGCGTACTTCTCGAAAGCGGCGGTGAACATGCCAGCGAGCTTGGCGCTCTCCGCCTTGAACGCCGCCTTGTCGGCCCAGGCCTGGACGGGGTCGAGGAGCTCGGAGGGAACGCCGGGGAGGGAGGTGGGAATCTGGAGGTTGAAGGTAGGGAAGGTGGAGAACTCCTGCTTGGCAAGACTGCCATCGTGAATTGCATCCACGACTGGAAACATCGAGAGAAAGGTCAGATCGGCGTCTCTAAAGCTTGGGGCATGGTCACTTACTGGCACGGGTGTACTTGAGCGGGCAACGCTTGCCGACACCGAACTTTCCTCCGGTCCATCCTAAGTAAAGGAATCGTGTTAGTCACGAAGCTTCTCAAATAGGTATAAGCAGGACTCACCAGTGTTGATGAGCCAGCACTTGGTGCCAGACTTGACCATACGCTCGGCGAGCATGGTGGCGTAACGCGAAGGGTGGAGGATGATGAAGGGCTGGCCGAAGCAGGTCGAGAAGGTAGGCGTGGGCTCCGAGATACCATCCTCGGTTCCAGGGGTCTTCGAGGTGTATCCACTGAGGAACCAGTACTGAGCCTGGTCCGAGTTGAGGAGCGAGACGGGAGGGAGGACACCGAAGGCGTCGCAGGTGAGGTAGATGACGTTGGAGGGCTGGGCGTTGGCGATGCAGGGGATCTTGGCGTTGGGGATGTACTCGATGGGGTAGGCGCAGCGAGTGTTCTCGGTGATGCCGGTGTCCTCGTAGTTGGGCTCGCGGGTGTTGTAGTCGTAAGTGACGCTGAGAGAACACGTCAGCTCAAGGCGCGGCAATTATCGGAAGAGTCGAAAAACTCACTTCTCGAGAATGGAACCGTACTTGATGGCTCCGAAGATTTCTGGCTCCTTATTGGCATCGAGGCCGACACACTTGGCGTAGCAACCACCCTCGATGTTGAAGACACCAGTGTCGGACCAGACGTGCTCGTCGTCACCGATGAGCGCACGGGCGGGGTCGGCAGAGAGGGTGGTCTTTCCAGTACCGGAGAGACCGAAGAAGAGAGAGACGTCGCCGTTGGGGCCCTCGTTGGCGGAAGAGTGGAGCGAGAGCTGGCCGAACTTGACGGGCTGGAGGTAGTGCCTGTGAGGGAGGGAACGTTAGCTGGCGGCAGAAGAAAGGGAAGTGAATGGGAAGCGCACATGACGGAGAAGACACCCTTCTTCATCTCTCCGGCGTACTCGGTACCGAGGATAACCATCTCCTTCCTCTTGAAGTTGACCTCGATCGAGGTGGAAGAGGTCATGCCCGCGGTGAAACGGTTGGCAGGGAACTGTCCAGCGTCTGTTCGGGATAGTCAGCAAGGCGGTTGTTAAAAGGACTTTGAACGGATTCGAAACCTACTGTAGATGGTGAAGTCGGGCTCGCCGAACTCAGCAAGCTCCTTGGCGGTGGGGCGAATGAGCACTGAACGCGCCGCCCGAGGTCAGTCTCGACGCGAAAAAAGCAACAATTCGTGATGATCCTGCTTACTGTTGTTCATGAAAAGGGCGTGGTAGGCACGGGCACAGATAACTCGGACCTTGATGCGGTAGAGAGGGTCCCACTGCACACCACCACGTGGTCAGCAACTGGCCTGCAGCAGAGAAGAGCGGGAAAAACGAACACCGGCGAATCCATCGAAAACGTAGACGTTGTCACGAGTGTTGAGGTAATCAATGGCACGCTCACGGTTGATCTGAGAGTGGAGAGGCAAGGTCAGCATCAGTCACGAGAGCCCTGGCAACGCCATGCACCAGTCGCAGTGCCGCGTTCTAGTACCCAGAGCTGCAAAAGAGATTGGTTGCTCACCTCGAAGGTGTGCTCGTCCATCTTGATGTTGACAGAGCCCCACCAGACATCGTCCTTGGAGGTCTCCTCGTAGACGATACGCTTGTCCTTTGGCGAGCGGCCAGTCTTCTTTCCACTGAAGTTGATCAAAGCTCCCGAAGAGGAGATGACGGCTGGAAAAAGGTCGCACGAGTGTCAGCTGATTTTAAATTGGAGGTGTGGTGGGACGGAGGCCGTGTGGGGGCGCGCGCACATTCGTCGGCGTCGAAAGAGGAAAAGTCAGCTCACCTCCCTCGTACTTGACGGCGTCCTCGTAGAGCTGAGCAACAGGGGCATTTCGCTGTAGTGATTGAACGAATCAGCAACCCGAAAAGGAGAAGAATTGGCGGAGGAGGGGCTCCCGGGGAGTTAGGGAGCCGAGAACGCCGGGTCACGCGGGACGTACCTTGAGGTGAATCTTCTCCATGTCGAAACCGGCCTGCGAGAACAGGTCGAGGTCCTTGCCGAGCAAGGCGTACGAGGCAGAGGGAGCACTGTAACCATTAGGCAAGTCAGCGTCTTGAGCGATGGTTCCCCAAGAGACGAGGCCACGACGACGAGCGTTCACCGCGCGCTCGCGTCGACGGCGACGCTCAATAGGGGAAGATGAAAAAGTGACAAGCTTACGTAGCAGCATCCTCAGCTCCAGGGCGGACGGGGGTTCCAGTGCGGTCGGGGCTAGCGGAGGGCATGCTGTCGACGACGAGGCAGGCAACGACGAACCGGTCAGCTTCGCGACGCTCCGCGCGCTGTGCGGCAACGGGTTCGCTTACAGGATGGAATGTATAGAAATATAGAGGAGGAAAGTAGTGGTAGAAAGTAGAGGAAGGGGAGGAGGAGTGTGTGGAAGGAAAGCAAGAGACGCGAGGCGAATGACGGAGAGGCGGTTTGATTTCGGAGCTCGTCGGGTCCAGCCAACTCCCTGCTTCGCCCGAGCCAACGAGAGCGTCTAGAAGGGGCAACCCTCGAGCAGACACAAGTTACACTACTTTGTGCTGCGTTACACACTCAGATTCATCAACACTGCACTCTATTCGTCTGTACAAGCTCTCGTACAGAAACTGATCTCCTCTGAGCGATAATCTGCGCTTTGCACTCCCATCGATGGCGGACCATCGGCGCGCCTTGCCGCGCTCAACAACTCCGACTAACTTTTACCGCGGCCCAATCATGCGCAACCAAATCGCCTCCCCTTGTTCCTCCGACCCGGGGCCTGGATCCCCGAAAGCGCCGGTTCGGATGACGTGTCAATGGGCCCGGATGAAACTTCTCGCTCAAAATGCGCCGGAGCGCCGTCACCTGGAGCTCGGCGGATAAACTCCGGATGAGTCTGGAACTCTGGTTGCTCTCTGCTGGACTCTGGCCAAAAGTCGGACGACTGGCCGCTCACCCTACACACGAACCGCGGCCGGCTCTCCCACACCACACGACAGCGAGGTCGGAGCGCTCAAAAACTTTCTATACAGTGCGCTCAGGGTTTTGCCTGCTCAAGCTGCGTCTGTGGACACCTCGGCTGACCACTTTCAGGTTAAAGGTTGGGAGCAGAAGGACGCGTACTGAGACAACTCAGCCACGTCAACCTCTCGCCGGTCGATTTGGACCGATCGTAAGCAGGCCAAAGAGTCCCCTACTATCCCGCTGCATAACGAAAGAGTTTTCTGCCGGTTTGTCCTTGATCTTCTTTTTTTCGCCGACATCGGGGTTGTAGGGATAATCGGTACGCTGACGTGGCACGTTGAGCTGTGCTGTCGCCCGGGCCTCTGGAGAGCGAACGATGGCCGTCCAATCGATCAGAGCAAGAGGATAGGCGATCTCGCCACAGCAAATAGTGATGATTAGTCGACACGGCTACCTGAGGCTTCCTGCGGCTGTCTCATACGCCCATCGAGCGTACAGCGTTGCCCTCTGAGAGCGGCTCAACGTGGTTACCAAGCTCGGGAAACCAAGGTTGCCATTGATTGGAGCTCTGGCAAGAGAATGCTACACTTTTCGACCTATCGAAATCCATCCCTGCTCCCCTCCAGGCTTGCTGACGCCCGCCAAAGCCAAACGACCGGAACGGAGCCATGCACCGGACACCTACGGACACAGCCTAAGGCCGGAAGTGCGTAACAAACCGAAAGCCTGTACGGCGGGGCGGCTGGCGGCTCGCTGCTATCTGTTGGTGCGACTTTGGCTTTGCTAATCGTGACGACGCAGGGATTTATCGGCAATCCGTTGTTCGCGAGATACAGTCATCGGCCGCTATCGCTTTCCTTCCTTTGCCGCCCCCACCTTTCCTTTTGACCTCACACACACACCTTCACCCTCTGTTGTCTGTATTGCACATAACATACTTTCCATGGCGCCTAGTAGGAGGCTCAACAGCGTTCACCGGGTGAGTAGATTGCCGTTGCTTGCGCGCTCACACGACTTGATGCTGACGACCCGACGCCACCGCCACTCGGACCGAGCAGAGCTCTCCCCTCACTGGAGACGCTTCCAAGAGAGAGCAGCTTCGCCTCATTCACACTCTGGAGGAGTTTGTTCGGCTCGCTCGGACGGGCCAGGTCTGTGAGTCCCGGGGCAACCCTACGAGCACGCGCGCGCGTGAGGGTGGAGCTGACCGAAAGCCGGCCGACGCTTGACATTGGGCAGCGATTGATCCGCTCGCGCTGAACGCGTTCCTCGCTGGACATAAGTACTTTCTTGAAGAAGATGTAGCAAGACCTTTGGTCTCGTTCTCTGGCACAGTTCGTCCTCTTCCTTCCCGCCCTGGCGGTTTTCCGGACCCTGATGAGAATCCCTGGCGCGTGAATCGATCCAGCCCGCGGACCTCTTGCTCAGTTCTTCACCGTCCTCTTGCGGTACCAACTCGGTGAGCATCGTCAGACTTTCTACTTAGGAGGCCTCTTTCACTCACTCTAGATTTTTCCGCAGCCACCTTCCTCGCCATCCACCTCCGCGCGGCTCCCTCCAGTCCCACCCACGTGGCGCGTCGAGTTGCACTATTCCTACGAAGGCGAGTCCTGGGTCTGCCAAGACTCGACTTGCGTCAACATCAGAGCGTCTTCAGCCCGTCCATTCGGCGCTTACAAGTCCACGAACGGAGGCACGTCGAGTATCCGCAAGAGGGCGTGGGAGCATTGGTACTCGAAGCATTTGCAGGACGAGTTGGACGTCGTGGGGCCGATCGTGTTGTCGAGGGAGACGTCGCCTTCGTTAGTTCGGCTCTATTTTTCTCCCTTTGGATGTTCAAGCTGACGCTGTATGGCAGGACAACTGCCCCAGACTCGCCGACGGAGAACACGTTCACGCCGGACCTTCAGACGCTCGATCTGCCTGTCACTCCGTTCACTACCTCTCAGTAAGCTACCGGCAGGCTCCTCTTTTCCTTTTAAGAACCTTTGATCTGACGAGAACTCCAAAGGGAACTCGACGAGCCCTTCGTGTTCGATGATCCGACCGCGATGGACTTCGACCAGCTTCAACTGCCTGATTTCACGCTGTACCCCTATGATCCTCCTCCTGGCGGCACGACCTACTTTGCTGACTTTTCTCAGGGCCTGTTCTTTGTGGGTCTCACGGGCTTCACTTTTGATGCCGAATAACCCCTGACGATGAGCTTGAACAGCGGAAGTAACTGAGGATCCACACATCTTGGTGCAAGACCGTCCGGAATGCTTCGTCCGTTCGCTGTGATTTGACTGTTGTACTCTGTAAACCTTTGCACTATTTTCATACTCTTGTGGAATCAAATGTACACCCATCGCTCACCGACAAAAGGAAGCAAGCCACCACGATTACGGCGGGCGGGAGGGAACAACAATGTACAGTGAACGCGAGGCCTCCCTTGACCTCAACCTTCCTTCAAACACTCCTACCGCGCGCCCTGGTTAGCCTGAGTGCCCCAAGCGGCGGCCATGGCATGAACTTTGGACTGCGTGGGTCGCGAAGGGGCGGACGACGGCGTCGAGCTGAACGACGCTTGCGGCGAGGCGGTGAAAGCTGGTCGACTGGTGACAGGTTCAGCGGGGGTCGAGTCGGTGGTAGAAGTGTTCGTTTGGGAGGAAGGGAGGTTGAGGGACGTCGTCGTCGAAGGACCAAACGAAGATCGAACCGGCGAGGGGTCCGACGTCGCTTTCTGGACTCCGCCAGGAGCAAAGCGGTTCACGCCCGGCTCCTTCCTCCCAGCGATCAGATCCGCCAACCCCAACCCCCTCGGCTTGGTCTCATCCTGCACCTTGGGCGCGCCCCACTTCTTCCTCGTCGCCTCCATCTCTTGCTCGAGCTTCGTCGTCGCCTCGCGCTCGAACTCGCTCGGTCCAGTCCCGACGCGGTGCAAGGGCGGGGGCGCGGTCGCACCACCCATGAAGGACGCAAGGGAGGCGCCGTGGCCTCGTGCTCCTGCCGCAGAGCCGGCACTGGCGAGGGCGAGGATGTTTTCGCGGGCGGAGCGCACGTCTCGGACGTCGCGGGCGGGGTTGCTGCCGTACGGGGTGTACTTGGCGGGAGGGTTCGTCGTGGAGGTCGAGTAGAGGGAGGGGGCTGGGGAGGTGGCCGTGCTGGTCGGTGTGGAGGAGAAGGTGCTGCTCGTGTGAGGTTGGGTGCTCATCGTCGTACGGAACGGTGCGGTCGTCTGTGGGTGGAAGGGGGATGTTAGGTGACGCGCAAACGATGCCAAACTTGCTCGATTCCCGCTCAATCCACCCGCAACCGGAGGGTCTACAGGCGAGTTACCAGTGATTGGTGGAAGAAATGCCTCTGCTGGTGGAGCCCGAGCGCATCTCTGCTCGCACGGCCGTAGCTCAGGTGCTCAGGCCAACGCCGACACACGCCCTCCTTGCGCTCCCGCCAGATAGCAGTCGCCCTTGCTGAGAGATGAGGTACCAAAACTCACACTACTCGATGTTCCAGCAGCACTCCCTCCGGAAGTAGCCCATGGTTTCGCCGCTGGCTCGCTCGTCGACGTGCTAGTCGTGGTGGGGCTCATTGGACCGTCGCTGGGGAATCTCGGCTGGTACCTCGCCGTGACTGGCGCTGGCGACGATGGCGATGGCGATGGCGACGGGTTCATCGTGTTTCGAGGACTCTTTGAGGACGATTGTCGGAGGCGGACGAGCGAACCTTTGGCCTGGCGATTCGGGAGCTCCTCCGCTTCGCAGCGTTCGTCTGGCCCCCAAGTCCGTGGACGTGCGGCAGCCGACTTCGGTGGCTCGCCTGTGCTGCAATCTTTCGCTTCTACACATACTTTCCTCCTCTCTTTCCCTCCGCACAGGCACCTTCTACACCTCTGCCATACTTTGCACCATCTCCGACACTCTCCGGTCCACAACAAGCAGAAATGAGCTACCCCTATTCGACGCCCAACTCTGCACTGATCGAGTCGCTCAAGCTCGAGGCTCATCCGGAGGGCGGCTTCTTTGTCCAGACCGACGTCGTGCCCAACGAGGTTCCTTCACCTTTCACCGTTCCTGGTCAGTCACGCTCCCTTCTCTCATTGCTCGTCCTTCGACAGCACCACGAAGCTCGGCAACCTCGGAGTTAGCCTCGCACTCTTCCTTGCCTTTTGCTAACTCCTGTTACTTTCTATGGTCTATAACTACGCCTTGACGAACACAGAGGGCAAGTCCCGCATGCTCGCCACCCAGATCTACTACCTCCTTACCCCCGCCTCCGCTCGCGGTCGGATGCACCTCAACCTCGGCGCAACGTTCCACCTGCACCACGCAGGCCGCTCAAAGTACACCCTCATGCGTCCTTCTTCCACCCCTGGAGAACCTCCAGAAATCAAGCACGTCGTCATGGGACCCAACCCGGACAAGGGCGAGGTGCTGCAGCTGTTTGTCGAAGGAGGGTGGTGGAAGGCTAGCGAGATCCCAGAGGAGGATTTGAAGGGAGATGAGGAGAGGGTCGGAGCGTTGATCAGTGAGGTTGTGGTTCCCGGGTTTCATTGGGAGGACCACAAGTTTCTGTCGAGGGAGGAGTTGGTCAAGATCTATGGAGGAGATGAGAATGCCGAGGGCGTCAAGTTGCTTGAGCCCTATGTCAAGCAGGTTTAGATGAAGTGAAAGAGACATTACTGCATTGGGACCTTTTGCATACAACATGTAAGACTTTTATGGGCGTCACTTTCAAGAGCCTTCGGCGGCAGGCCACGTCAGTGCCCTCTCTCAAATGCGCTGCTTCCCTTCCCCTGCCGCCGCTCACAAGGAACCCTAACACACCTGCAGAGTGGCGCTAAATCTGGCTTGGCTTGCTTGCGAGAACTATCTCCAGTGCGACTCTCTCGGCAGCGCGGACTGTGGACCACTGGACGCGTTCGCGGGTGAGCCGGCCACTTATCCATTCGAGTTTGGGCGTAGGCCTTCCAGCTGTCGCTCTTCAGAAAGAGAAACGTTATTCGCATCTACCGGAAATGGATCCGGAAATGGATCCGGAAATGGATCCTGCTGAAGCTCTAGTCCAGCGCCGTGAAGCATCCGATCGGATTGTCGTCCCCCCCTTGTTCCCGCTCAGACCTTCGCGCACGCGCTCGCACGAACGCCGCCCGACGAGCGCCCTTTGTTTAGTTGCATGGCCGAGCTGAGACAAAGGGCGACAACTGGGAGAAAGGGAATGTTTGGGACTGCTAAACCTGCTCGGTCTCGTTGCTCCTGCTCTTGCTTCTCTCCCACAACAATCTCCTTGTCCACCACCTCCGCCTTCGTTCTCCCGCCTCTCAGCCTCGAATACCAGCGCCGGCCGCACCCAATTCACACCTTTCCTTTTAATCGCATTACTCTGGCGCTAGCCGCTTCACCACATTCTCTACTCGCACCTCGTCGTTAGATACCATCACAAATGACCTTCTTCTCGAAATCCTCCATCACGTTCGTCGCCATCAACCTTCTTCGCTTCCTATCCATCGTCGCGATTGGACTAGCTCTTAGCGGTGAGATCGCCGTTATGGTCAGGTACGTTTCCCCATCCCTTTGTCTTTCGGTCTCTGAGGCACGAGCGCGACCGTGCTGACCCACCGGACGCCTTCCCTCCTCAATTCCCTGAACAGCGACTTGAAAGGCTATCAATCAAGCTCCAAGACCAGCAGCACCTCTGCCTCTACCTCCCGACTCGTCCGCCGTTCCGACACCATCCCCCTCGCGCTCTACCCCGTCCTCGTCGAACGCGAGCCTACCTCGAGCACCGCCGCCCTCGAGAGCACAGCCACGACGACGACTCGCAAAGCCGCCGCGACCGCGACCTCGACTCAGGCTGCCGCTGCTGCTGCCACCTCCTCGCTCAATTCGTCTACATCGGCTGTACAGTCCTTGTCGGCTTCGAACTGCGCGTACATTGGCTCGACGAGCATTCCGAAGGAGGTCGGCGGCGTGGTCTTTGCGACGCTCAACCGAATCTTTTCGGGTGCGTCTCCTCCCCTCCCCGTCTGTTGAGCCTCGCTAATCACGCCATGACGACAGTGATCATCCTCTTGTTCATGCTTGTTTCGGAGATGCCTCCCCCGACGACGTTCGTCGAGCGATTCTGGCACTACGCGTTCCCTCCGCTGGGCGAAAACTTTGGCGTCGGCGTCCTCGGCGTCCTCCAGACTTTCATCGGTTCTTCGCTTTTGAGTCACTCGTAAGTCTAAGTTTTCCCTCCTTTCAGGTCTTCTTCCAGCTGACACTATTTCGTGCTCCAACGCAGCGTCTCTGGCCTTCCCCAAGTCGGCGGCTGGTTCCTGTTCATCGTCGGCCTGCTCAACATCCTTTTCGTACGTCCCTTTCTGCCGTTTGAGAAAGCATCAGACCCAAACTGAGGTCTTCTTGACCGCGACAGGGACTCGCTTTCTCTTCCTCGATCAAATCCCTGCGCTCGATCACGCCCTCGCGCACGACGACCGACGGCAGCACGACGGGGCTCAAGTCTTTGGGACTGGCTTCGCACGCGTCGCCGATGGCGGGCCACCACGCGTGGGACGAGGAGCGCATGGCTCCCAGTGCCGTCTACATGGGTCAAGGACCCAGTGGTGGTGGTGTCAAAGGGTTGTTTGGCGGCAGCAAGCGGCCGATCCACATCTCGCCGCCGATGCAGCAGACGGCGGGCGCGCCCCCAGTTTATCCTTCCCAGTAGTTGTCGCGTGTTGAGTGACATTTATAGACACTATTTACTCTTGAGCTTCCTTTTCATGACTGTTCTCTCCATTCAAATCTTGCAACTCCTGAGTCTTCGTTGCGGTCGACTTGCTTTCGCTGGTCTGAGAAGATGACCACGTGGACACAGAGTCGAGCTCCTCTGGATGTTTGCCGAGCTCAGGATAAATGCTCTCGGCACCAAGTACTGCGGCATCGCTTGAAGAGTAAGTAGTGAGGAATCGACAGAATGGAGTGCAGTGACAAAGGACTGCTCGCAGTGTTGGTTTTTAGGCGGGTGGACACGGTGGACGGGTGGCCTCGTCGGGGCGTGAAAGGTAGGGTTGGTGTACGGCCGGAGTTGATACAGCGGTGATGAAGTGAAGCCGAGAGTGCTGAGCTAGTGAATGACGTTCTGATGACATTTGCAACGCGTAGACCCCTCGTACGTACGAAAAGAAACTCTGTCCGTTCACCTCTGCTGCAAAGCCCACCGGGCAGCTTGAAATTGAATCGTAAAGGGATGTAGGTGCTAGCTCCTACTTGATAGGTGAGTAGGGCTTGTCTCTCCAAACGATCCGTCCCAGACACAACATGAACCGAGGCAGCCCGGACCACGTCACTGGACATGCGGCCAAGGTACCAGCTCGTCCTTTCGTCTGATCATTCAGTCCCACGCTCACACAAGGTTCACCTATGACTGACTAGGTGTATAAATGCCACACTTATCTTCCACCTCACCCCTTGATCATTCCGGCAGCTCTGGCCCTACGGGTGCACTGGTTTGGCGCGACGAATTTTTTGCACCCGTCGGAGCCCGTGTTGCAGGGAGCTGCTTCACCCAGCAAGGTGCTTCACTTTCGTCTTTTGACCACACTGTACCAAAAGTCGATCGTGTGAAAATCCGCTGCCGGAAGATTCACGGTCATCGACCATGTCGACAAGTGAGCCCTCACCGCTCCGGTGCACCGACGAGGAGGACTCATCCGACGACGTTTCTCTCGCCACACGCACGCCCCCCCGATCCCGTTCATGGCTTCAACTCCAAGCTCCGACTCGAGCACAGCAAGTCTCTGCTGTACAGCAGACAACGCGCCAGGAACACGCTCGTGAGCCCAGCCTGGCGACAGAGGAACCGCCCAATCCTTCCGCGCCTCTCCGGGGCTCTGCCGTCTCTGGCGTCCGGCTGTACGACCCAACAAAGCCCGCCTCCGCTTACCAGCGACTCAACGATACCGATCCAATCAAAATCATGGATCACAGGGTGAAGAAGACCCGCATTGGTAAGAGTTGTGTGCCCGTACGTCTCGCTCCTCCTTCACGACACTCGCCACCGTGAAAGCGCTTTGCCAACGTGGCACAGTGGCTGATTTGCCGTCTTGGCTTTGTATCCAACAGTGTCGAGACCGAAAGATCAAGTGTACGAAGGAAGAACATTGTACTGTCTGTAGGATGCGTGGGATTGTCTGCCACTGGGCACCGGCGTCCAGACCACGCAGGGGGTTGGTCGTGCACTGATTTCTCCTGGATTGTCAGAGGGGCCAATGGAAGCTGACACTTTCGTGGAAGCAGACCTTCTACCGATGCTACTTCCAACTATTTGGACGTACTGGAGACAAGGGTGCTCAAAGCCTGTGCGAGGAATTCCCTTTCCGTCCGTCAATTCCCTCGAGCCAACTCGATCTGCGGGCACCCCGGCCTCCACTTCTTCCACTTCCTCCACTTCTCTACCCAAGATCCGATCTCTGGGTCTCCCAGGCCTTTCCAAAGATCCAGAACCCCTTCTTCTCGCCGCCAAACTCATCCCCACCGAGCCCGCCAGGCCCTCGAGGCCTCGCAAAGCGAATTGTGCTCGAGCTCTTCCACTAAGCGCGCTGCGGCCTTCTGCACCGCGGTTGACAGCCAAGTCTGTGTCGCCACCCCATCCGAAGTACCTCTATAGGAAGCTCCTTACATACCCTGCGTGTATTGATGGTCTAGTCTCTCGTTCATGTCTGGTACGCGACGCGGGTGCTCAGTAGAAGGATTCGGAATGGATTACGGCCACCGCAGACCACGAGCAGTTGTGTCGACCAGAGAGGAGAGGGTCTTGCTTCTTTCAATCATCGTACCCTCCCTTCAAAGCCTGCTACTCCTGAGTCTCCGTTGCGTTCGACTTGCTTTCGCTGGAAAGATGGCCACGTGGACGAACGAGCTGAGCTCCTTTAGTGTTTGCCGACGTCGGTGGGCGGGTGTTTTTACCGCTTAGTTTCTAAAAGTGCTCCCACCGTGTGTATTCTCCTCAATCGAACACTTTTACATGCGATTTTGCGTACGGAACTTGAGTGAGAAAGGGGAGGGTTGCGGAAAAGATGACCTTGGCTTACTCCTGGCTCTTTCTCCCCGGAGAGGAGCTCACCCTCGATCGTTTGCAATCAGGGTTCTCCCATCACATGCCCGGAAAGGAGCTAACAACCGATTGCAACCAAAAATAGCTGTGGACAGCTACAAGGAACGTCGTTGCGTCGCCGCTCAGACAATCCACGTGTAGCCTGTTGATGGACAATACTGAACCCCTCAGCATCCTCAAATCCCTCAAGAAAGTGTAGCATATTGAACCTTCTATTGGTTACCTCATGACACTTCTCGCACTCGTCTTCATCCTTCACCTTCCCACAGGCCGACGTGTCCCACTTTCAAGCCGTTCAGCCCCTTGTTGATGGTTACTTTATTAGTCTCGCAAGTCAAGTTCACCCCCCTCGAAAGACTCGAAAGACTAATCTCTTCATCCCATATGTGTCAGATTTGTGATCAAGCTTTTTCCCCGGAATTGAAGCTTCAAGGCACAAATTCGGGGCCGATGAAGGTGTTGAGTGCCAAATCATTTTGGGGGTAGACAGAATTAGATCAGCCTCTCTATTCCGCTCCATTCTGCTCCAGTTGGCGTTCCCGGCGAGCGGGAAAAGAACGCACCCACGAGCATGGGGAACGAGAGCACGCTGAGCGTTACTCAGCCCCAATCGAGCTGTGGGACGTCTGCCCATCAGATTCTTCACACTTCAGAAACGTTGGTCCAAACAAACTCTTCTCTTAGATGGTGGTAAGAGGAAGAAAGACGCGGAGCCGTAGGCGCGGAGCTTACACCGCCGTCGTCGCCTGGAGCGCCGTTAGGAGCAACGAAAGGTCATCGTTTATTGTAACTGCGGTGCTGTCAGGGGAGTAGCCGACTCCTAGTTGGGAGGTACGATACTACCTGTAGGAGTGACCCAAGGTCATCCTATACGGTACTACGTACCCGAGAAAAGGCCACGTCGCCTCGTACCCAGAATTAGGCACGGGATCGGCGGAAGGCCGTGCGCGTGACGACGTCATCTGCGAGCCTCCCGTTCAAGCGCGCGGCCCCGCCCTGTGCGCCCAAGTTGTTTGCCCCCCCCTGGAAACGGAGCCCTCCCTCCCCCCTTCGTCCACGTCCACGCCCACAAGTTGCACTATTATTTCCATGCCGACACGCAAACAAGCATCAACTTCGCCCGACGTGCAGTTCGCCGTGCCAGGACTGCACCACCACGCCGACGACGCGCACGACGCACCCTCGACTCGCTCGACCGGCTCCGGGTCCCCACAGCACCCGAACGCCGCCAGGCTGCACACCAACGGCGACAGCAACGCGAACGCGAACGAGCCACCGAGGACAGGAAGGGCGTGTCTCGCTTGTCGCAAACTCAAGGTCCGTCGTTCGTCCTTCTCGCGCCGGTGCGGCTGGCGAAGGGCGCAGAGGAGCGAGGACCCTTGTTTGGGTGGGACGGCGTGGTGGAGCTGACTCGCGTGATTGCGGACAGACCAAGTGCGATGGTGCGGACGAGCCACCGTGTAAGCGATGCAAAGCAGGCGGACTCGAGTGCGTCTTTGTCGAGAGCAAGCGAGGCAAGCGTCCAGCACGGTGAGCACGATTCTCATCGCCCCGTTCGGTCGGCGCATCTGACCTCTTTACTCGTCGCCATTCTCTGCTCTGGTATCTCTAGAAAACCGGTCGAATTGACACTGTCCACCAAGTTTGGTCACATCAACTCGACCCTGTCCTCCGTCCTCTCCTCAATCCAATCCGGCGCGACGCCGACCGCCGACGACCTCCACAAACTTCAAGCGACGCTCAAGGAGGGCATCGAGGCCGGCCGGCTCGCAGAGAAGGGCAAAGGCGAGATCATCAAAGTCGAGGATGGCGACGAGCAGTACGCCCGCCGCGAAGTGTACCGGCCAGACGGCAACCTCGTCGTCCAGGAGCGCGCGACGCCCGACTCGGACGACCAGGCCCAGGGCAGCACCAAAGGCCGCAAACGAGCCAAGACGACCGCGTCCATCGCCACTTCCCTCTCCCTGGACCTGTCCCACCCGCCTCACATCTCGCCGTCTCAGCAATTCGCGACGCCGCTCCCACCGCTCGACTCCAACTTCTCGCCCCACTCGACGACGACGCCGTCCCTGTCTCAAACGTCTCTCTCCGTCCTCGTCGACGCTTCTCTCGCCGCAGAGATTGACGGGAGGAGCCAGCTCACGGGACTGAACGAGAACTTTAAGCTGAGCAGCATCACGAACGCCTTGAACGCGAGAGAGCCCGGTGGAGGGCCACGCTCGCCGGGAACAGCAGAGTGGGATGGATTGACGCCACGACTGCTTGCCGACGGGACGATTAGTGCTGAAACCGCCGTAGAGATGTTCAGAATGTCCGTGCTGTCCTACTCGTTTCTCTTCTCTAGGCGCTGGCTGACTCATTTCCATTGGGCAGCTTCTTCGAAGACTGCTACATCCACATCCCGCTCCTCGACCCGTCAACCTCGACCCCCTCCGCGATCGCTCAGAAGTCGCCCTTCCTCTTCACAGCCATCCTCGCAGTCGCCTCTCGCTTCCACCCCGACCCGACACTGCACCAAAAGTGCTACGACGAGGCGCACCGGTGTTTCATCGAGTGTGTTGCTGGGGTGGGCGTTGGTGGAGGGCGAAATCTCGAAGCAGTGCAGGCGTGCGTGTTTCTGACGATTTGGACTTGCAAGCCAAAGGGGGGAGAGGATAGGCCTCAACGAGCTTGTAAGGGTGTCTCGAAAAGCGAGGTGGAAACCGGCAAGCTGACGTGGTTCTCCTTCCGTTGCAGGGCTGTACTTTGGAATGGTGAGACTTTTGATTGGCAAGCAATCAGTTAATTCCGAGCTCTGCCTAACAACTCATGCTTGCAGGCCGTTCGGATGGCTCTCGAGCTAGGGCTCTTCCGTCCACCGTCCTGGGTCGATGCTCACCTTGCCGTCAACGGCCACAAGCCCAACCCTTGGATCAACCTCCCGCCTACAGTGACCGAGGACGAACAGCGTGAAGCGTTGAACCGCGAGAGGACGTGGCTCATTTGCTTTGTGATCGACAGAAAGTGCGTTCTTCTTTGTTTCGTTGTAGCGCTAGGTGTGAGGAAAGGCAGCTGACAAGCCCTCGGTCCATTGACCGAATAGCATGTCTGCCGTGATGGGGAGGCCGTACCAGATTCAAGAAGCCAAACCTCTTCTGCTGCCGCTTCATCCCATGAGTTTGCCTTTCGATCTCGGTCCGTTTCGTTGCCTTCGTTTGCGTTGACGGAGAAGAGCTGACGCGAGTGTATCATTTCGCAGGCATCATTGCGCATCAAGAGCTTCAAAGCATCATAGGACAAGTCATGGATACCTTTAGGGATCGAATCTACGGTCTCAGCTCCGCGAGCGATGACATGCCGAGCCCTGTGGTCATGAAGGTGCGCTCGATGCAACCCGTTTTCGAAGCAAAGCTGACGTGCGCCGCAACGCAGATGTTCAACTCTCGAATGGACGACTGGAAAGCAAGATGGTGTCCGGTTGCAGGCGAGCCGATCGCCAATAATCTCCAGTTCTACTTCTGTTTGTCGCTTCCCTCCTCTGGTCACCAACATCAGCTGACTCGCCCCTATTCTAGTCTCCTCGAAGCTCTTTCTCAACACTTTCCCCCTCCAAACCATCCTCCGCCAAACTGCGACCTCGACTTCCACCGACGATCCGACTTACGTCTCTTCAACCATCTCGTCGGCCATCTCGATCCTCACGCTCTCGCACTCGTACGCGACGCTTGGTGTCCTCCTTCACTGCCCCGACGTCAACTTCCTCCTGCTCCTCTACGCGGCCGTGTTCCTCATCAAGATGAAGGCTTCCAACTCGCAGTTCACCAGTCTCGTCAACTCGGAGGAGCTTGAAGGGATCTTGTCGACGGCGATCTCGGATTGCGGGAACGCGAGGGGAGGCGCTGGGCGGAACGCGGACGGGGGAGAGAACGCCGCAGGCACGTGCGAGATGATGCTCAAGGCGCTGTTGGCGAGCTGGCGAGCGATGGAGCGAACAAAGGAAGAGCGCAGTCGCGAGCCGTCGGGCGTTCTCAACACGTCGGTCGCTCCGCCCGCCAGTGCAGGACTCACGCTCGACCTCCCGCCGAACCCCTTCTCCTCCATGTCGTCGTACCAGAACCTCCACTCGACGCTCGGCTCTCACATTCCACCATCGCCTGCGCCATACTCGTTCCCGACGTCGACGCAACCGGGGACGGGCCACGTCTCTGGCACTCAGACGCCGTCCAACTCGCTCGGACTCGGCTTGAGCAGCCTGGGCGGAGGGAACGGAGGCGGACTGGAAGGGTTCTTGAACGATACCAACTTTTTCCATAGCGTGTTGGTCAGTCAGGGGGCCGATGGGTTCTTTGCGTGGGATCAGTCGTCGGGGTGGGATGGGGGGTTGGATCTCGGGTTGGGTGGGCATGGAGAGGCGTGACCTAGGAGGAACGAGTGTAAATATATCGATCGTGTGACTGTTGTAAGAATATGCGTAGGATTGTAACCCACCTGTTTTGACATAACCCGTGTCCAACGTCGTCTCCTCGTCAGATCCAAACCACGTCAGCGTGTCCCTCGTTCGTCAAGTTCGTGACTCCGCCAACCCCACCTGCAAAAGACCGACGGCAGAACACGAAGAGATGTGGGTCTTGATCTACCTTTAGGGCTTCGAATTCATTATGGCGGAAAATGAAGGCACCCGCGAACGTGACGCACTAGCCCGAGGTTGACGCCCGCGTCGTCAAGCGCTAAGCCTGCGCCGACTTTCGTCGAGACTGGTCCACAGTCTCGTTCGGGCATGGAGCGAGATTTCTTCGAGGCTGAAAAGAGGTGAAGCAAAAACTGAATAGATGTTGGGAATAGGTAAAGCGGAGTAAAGCGAAGAATGACGCTGCTGTGAACCTGAGGACAGGAGCGAAGGTTGCGTGTGGTGTGTGTTGCGTGCGACGCCAAGTGCGACGTCCGAGATGGAACTGATGAGCGGGCAGCGGTCGTGGTGGAGAAAGACGATGCTATGTTCATTGCTGAATTGATGCGTATGTACAAGAGGAGTGCAGGAATGTGTCGAGGAATGGGATGGGCGGGGGGAAAAATCGATGAACGACGACCGAAAGTGTATGCTGGACGACGACGACGAACGGCGGACTGATGGGGGTGGGTGTACAACAACGGGACAAGACGTCACAAAAGAACGGCTCAGCTCCTTCCAATCCGACTCGTCCTAGACCCGCTTGAGCTCATCGGGGCTCAGATCGAGCTCGAACGAGGCCATCCCCTGGTACTTGCTCCACTTGAGCGAGTCTGACCGCTTCCTCAGCATGGGCTTGAGCAGGCCGCTTCCTGAGCTGCTTCCAGTCGTCTTCTTGAGCACGGCGCGCTCAGCAATGCCCTTTGGCCGTGGGATGGACGGGAACGCGAGCGGGGCGGCGGCCGACTCGGCGGGCATGAGATCCGATTCTTCGTCGGACGAGGACGAGTGGAGGGGCGGCGACGACGGCGTAGGCTTGGGGAAGGTGCAGGTGGTGGACTTGGTGGGAGGAGTGGCGAGAGAAGGAGCGGAGGAGGGAGCTGTGGCACAAACAATCGACGAAAAAGTGAGGGAGGCGGCGGCGTGCGTTGGGAGGGTCCGTCAGCGCTGTGCTCTGCTGCTGCAAGATAAACATCCGACGACGGACCGAGGGAGCTCATGGTGCGATGGGTTCCGAGGAAGTATAGATAGAACTGAAATATGTGATGATTGTGATTGGGGTGGGAAGGCGGGGGGATGGGGGAGGGAAGGCAAGCGACAGAGGGCGGGGCCTCACCGAAGCTGATCCTGGCTGATGGTTGGGGCAACAACGGCGCTGCGCCCGGCCGGCTGCCCGCGAATTCCTCGATTTTTGTTCGCCCGGGCCCACAAGTGTATTTAATTGTGATCGTCATGTCCGTCTCCGCCCTGGCTCCAACCACGTCAACCAAGGGCGTCCGCCTGCTACGGTCAAGCTACTTGGCGCCTCAATCTCTCATCATTGTTTTTTTGATGAGAATGAGCATCCCCCCGGGGTGGGCCAGCCGACGAGCGCATCGCCACCGGGTTCCGCTCTCTCGCAGGTCACACGACCGCGCCCCAACGAGATGCCATCGGCCACCCGTCCGGACGCTCTCTGCGTGGTCGATGCCCGGCCTCCGGACAACTGGGTCACGTCCAGCTCCACGTAGACTAGTTTTAAAGGTGTGGGTGGACTGACTGGGCGAGACCCCCGCCCATGGGATGCCTCGCCCAATTGCAAGCCGAGCGCGTGCCACGTCACGGGCAGCGCAAACCCGACTTCTCGCCTCCTACGCGTTTCTCCTATCTAGCCTACATCTTGATCATGTTAAAATTGTCTCTGCTTGACACTAGGTCACTTGTGCCAGTGCTGCTTGGTTCTGATTAATCGTTGAGCCTTTGTCGCTTGGCAGATGGACAGCCGCAGCTCGGAAATCGGCTCCACGAAGCGAAATCCAACAATAGGGTTGACATGCTGCTTCAACGACTCGCTGCACTATCTTGATAACAACTTGGTCTCGGATCGGTCGGTGGAACCGAGATAGTTGGTGCGGAGGAGTCTTGTTGCGAAACAAATTCTTTTGATCCGCTTCATCGCATCTGAACGTCTCTCTAAAGAAGATTTTCTGCTTTCTCTTCTGTCGAAAGAATGAGTGCTGCATAATGCCCAGTACACAATCTATACGCATCGCTAAACAACCCGCGAATGCGCCCATCAATTCGCGAGGCTCTCCTTCCACTACAGTACCGCCCTCCTCAGCTTCACCCTCTCTTCCAAGCCTGACCGAGCAAGCAAAGGGACCGGATTTGAGTGTATCTGTACCTGAACGATACCGAGTGCTCATTCGCCAGCTTCTCGAACGGGCCTCTTTCCGCACGCACCGCGAGCTCAGGTCACCAACCGAAGAGGCCTACACTGCCACGCAAAGTTCAAAAGCGAGGAAACAAATACTCCACCCGGTGTGCTTGGCCTTCTAGATGAATCGCAATTTTCATTTTGGGGAGGGAAGAGTGTGCACAGCCTCTTTGGAAAGGATGGAGTACGCTGCTGAGGTGGAAGATCAACCTGGAAAAAGAGTCTGTCCGTGAAGAAAGGTAATGGTTTGATTTCTTCAGTCCAGATCAAGTAAGAAAGGTTGCGCTCCAATCCACGTCGTCGACCATACCCCCTCCCTCACCTCTCGAAAAGCTCCTCCACCTCCATAGGCGTCACGACTCCCCCAGTCCTCGCCCACACCTCCAACCTCCCCTCCCTACACCAAAGACTCAACAAATCGTCCCTCCCCTCCATCGCAACCTTCCTGACCTCCTCCAGCACTCCCCTCAACTTCCTCATCCTCTCCCGCGAGTTCCTTTCCTGCGCCTGCATCCCGTCGAGCGGGTACTCGTTGATGGCCCAGAACGTTCCCTCCGTCCGACGACCGCGCTTGATGAAAGGAGTTTGGGAGAAGAAAGCTTGTGGGTAGACTGCGGTGCCGGAGAAGGCTTTCTTGCCGGTCTTGAGCTCGACGAGGGAGGATTGGGACGCCAGAGTGCCGAGTTGTTGGTAGTGGATTCCGAAAAGCGGGGTTGGGGAAGGGGTGTAAGTCGAGCTGGTGGACGAGGAGAAGGAATAGTTCGAGGATGGGGAGGAAGAGAAGGTTGAGCCGGATGGGGAGGGAGGTGCGTCGTCGTCCGAGGTGCAGGCGTCGACTTCGAAGCGGACGAGGAGTCGAAGTCCAAGGAAGCTCTGTGGAGAAAGTTGTAAGTGATTGCTACTAATAAAGGACAAAGACAAGCATACGTAAGCCACAATACGATGGTGCGACTCGACCTTGATCCCCTCCAAGCTCCCCGCTTCCTCCGTACACGTCACCTCAAATCCCAGGCCCCAACCCTCATTCACCGCTCCAATCATCTTCGGCCTTGAAGTGAACCTCGAAAACAACACAGTCTTCTCTCCTGCCGCCCCGATATCCACTCTAAACTCCTGCTTGTTCCCTCCCGAGAGCCAAGTCAGCAAGTGCGTGAGGTTGCCCCGATCCGTCACGATGTCGAACTCCGCCAGGTCGACGTCGGGAGCATGGACTTGGAGCGCGGTGAAGAGCGGAGCGAGAGGGAACTTGGGCACTCGAGAACCGTTTTGGTCGATGTAGTAGTACTGGTGGGCGTCTGGTGGTAAGGTGAACGGGAGATTCGGAGCACTCCAGATTCGTGGTGAGCCTGCGCGAGCACGACAAAGCTCCGAGATTGTCAGCTCCCCGAGCATTCCTGCGAGGGCTCAGAAAGAAGGGGAAGGACGCACCAGGAACGATGATCGAAGGCTGCTCACGCTCAAGCCAGTTGTACGACGCTAGTGATTCAAAGTCCTCGAGGCTGACCGGTGGCAGCTCGTCGGGATCCGGCGAGTCTGGCGGAGGAGCGAGCGTCGCTTTGTGGATCGCGAGGTCCTCGTTTATGGCTCGGCGAGGGAAGTAGAGGAAACCGTGGTCACCTGGCAGCGGAGACATCACTTTGGAGGGTGGGTAGAGGGCAGCGAGCCAGAATTGTTCGAACGCGCTTGGGGCAGGAGAGGTAGAAAGCAGAGGTTGAAGGGCGAGGTTGGTCAAGAAGTTGCCGGCAAGATTCCAAGAAGCGAGAAGAAAGTGGTCGAGAGTCAAGAGCAGTAGACGCTCAAAGTCAGGAAGGCAAAAGGATGACTCGAGAAGAACTAAAGAGGCGGAAGTTGTTGGACAGGGCATTTAGCAACAGGTGACGACTACTCTTCGCCAGAGCTCTCCGAATCGACGAATTCACTGTTTCACATCAAAAAATAAGTATTGTGCAGGACGAACAAGAAAAAGCCACGCACCTAGATTTGAACGCCTTTCCGCCACGGCCAGTCTTCCGCTTATTCGGCCTGACGGCCTCCTCCCCATCCGAGTCCAATGCCGGTCCTTCATCCTCCTTGTCCTTCATCTCGACGTCGTCCTCTTCATCATCCTTCACCACGGCCTTCTTCTGATCACACCAATGCGTGATTCGTTAGCCTCGAGAGAACGCCACGTGGCAGGAAAAAAAGAGAGGAGGCGAACCTTCTTGGTCCGTTTCGGCTTCGGCTTGTCCTCCTCCTCGCCAGTCGACTCCCCGTCCTCCTTCTTCGACTTCTTGGTCCTCTTCTTCCCGCCACCCTCCTTCTTCTTCCGCTCCTTAGCGCGCTCCTTCTCCTCCTCATCGCTATCCACCAGACTTTTGACAACGTACGTCGCCGCCTCCTCACGCATGATACGACGCTGCTCAGCAAGCTGTTGAGCCTGGAGAGCAATCGCCGCCTGTCGCTCCTCCTCGAGCTTGGCAATACGCTCGCGCTCGGCCTCGCGCAACCGCTTCGCCTCATCGACCCTGGCCTGCTCGATCTTCTCGTACTCGACTTGCGCGGCGAGGACGTCGGCAGACTTCTTGGAGAGGTTCGCACCGTAACGCTGACGCTGGAAAGCCGTCTCCTTCGGGTAGGTAGGGGTCTCGGTCTTGTCGTCCGCGAGCTGCTGGAACAGGCTGTAGAGGGTAAATAATACGTCAGTGGACAACACTTAGGACCAAAAGATGGAAAACGGTTAGCGTACGTGATGGACTCATCACAGTTGGCAAACGCTTGCTCCAACTCGCTCAGCGTCCTCTTGCTCGGATCCAGCGGCGTGAGAATCTCGATGCCCTTCTGGAGGATCATGGCCACGTTGAACACGATAAAGAGCTCATTGGGCTCCAAAGCGAGGGCCTGCGGTTTCATGTTAGCTCTAGAAAGAATTAGGAAGGGATTAAGGATGAACGCACAGCACGGGCGTGGACGAGGGCTTGCTGAATGTCCGAGAAGCTTTTCTCGTAGCTGGCTTTGTGGTACCACGTTCGAGCGAGATACAACAGCACGGACGTGTCGCGACCGTTGTAGTACCGCTTTGATGCCGTCTCGTACTGTTTCAGGCCCAACACTTAGCGACAACACCTTGTCGACATATGAAAGAAGGAAAAGACGCACGCTCTCGATCGCACGCTCGTACTCCTCCCGAATGAAGTGGCAGTGCCCCATGTTGACGTAGACGCTCCCCTCGTTCATCGACTCCTTGACCTTCGTGAAAATTGTCAATGCATCCCTCGCGTTCTTCGCCCTCGCCGCCTGGTCCGTCGGAGCCGCGGCGCCCGTCGTCTCGACCCCCGTCCCAAGGTTGCCCTCGGCGATGGCGATGGCGAGTCCCTGAGCGGCGAACGCGCACTGAGGATCGATCGTAAGGGCTTTGACGAAATAGTCCGCAGCGCCAACGAAACGGCCGTTGCGGTGCTTGATGCCTTGGGTTGACTGGTCCTTGTTCTCGCGACCCTCATTGTAGTAGATCATGCCGGAAGCGCAGAGGGCGTAGACGTCTTGGCGGGTGTTGCTCCTCTGGCTCAAGAGGGTTTCCCGCGTGAAGCCGAAAGCGATTTTCGGGGAGTGCGCCTTGTTGAGATAGTAGGAGTAGAGCGCGCGAACTTCGGGGTGGAGAGGCTGGGCGGTGAGGCACTCCTTGATCAAGCCGTGGGCCTTTTCGCCGTCCCTCCTCTTCAGAGCGATCATCGCGAGTCGAGCCTTGGCTGCAAAAATGGGAAAAAACAACGTGAGCGCTCCACTTTGAGACAAAGACGAAAGACTCCAACACACCATCAACGTATTCCGGATGTCTTGAAAGAATCTGGGTGTAGGCCTCCTTGGCCTTGTCGACCTCGCCGTTCGCCTCGTAGACAACCCCGAGATTGTACGACACCGTCGTAACCACCGCATCCAGTTGGTCCGACAAGTCCCCACCCTTCTTCTTGATCTCCTCGCCGACAGCCGCGAACGCCTCCTCCCACCTCGACAGCGCCTCCCCAACATTCCCCTTCGAGAACTCGAGCACAGCGATGTTGTTGAGCAGCTGAGGCGACGCGCCGTTCCCTCCTTCCGCCACCTTCTCCTCCGCGAGCCTCGCCGCCTCCTTGTAGCCCAAAAGCGTCCTCTCGACGCTAGCCTCATCCTCCCACAGCTTCGCAATCTCAACCCAAAGGCCCTCGTCCGTCATCGCGTCCTTGATCCTCCCACTCTTCGCGACGGCCGAGTTGGTCTCGTCGCCCTCTTTGCCCGAGTTGAACAGCTTGAGCGCCTGGTCGTAGTACTCCTTGGCCGTCTTGCGTTCGGCCTGAGCGTCGGCGATTCCAGGTGACGTGAACGCTTTGCGAGTGTGAAGGGCGGCGAGCGAGACGAGCGCTTCGATGCATCGTGGCTGTTTGCGGAGCATGCCTTCGAGAGTGTTGATGGCGGCGGCGATCTCATCTAAGTATGATCGTCAGTGCTGTTGAAAATGCTTTCCCTCGAAGACGAAAGCCCAAAACGAACCACTGGCTATTGAGGCCTGCGCGATCGCCAAGTTGGAGATGAGCTGCTCCGAGTTGGCCGCGCTGCTCTTGCTGTACTCCTCAGCAGCGGTTCTCAAGTCGCCCTGGGCGTGAATCGTCCTAGCGATCTGGAGGTGCGCCTCCGCAACTAGCGCCCTTGCATCGGCAAACTGTACTGCTCGCTCGGACAGCTTCATGGCCTGCAGAGAGATGGTCCACGTCAGCCTTCCCTTGGAAGTCGTCAGCAGCAACGAAAGAAGCGCACGCCGACGTAATCGTCCCTCGCCAAGAAGTGGATTGCAAGAGGCAAGGCAGCAGCAGCGGTGGTGTTGTCCTTGCTGAAGGCGGCCTTGGCGAGCTCGAGCGCTTTGGCGTACAGCTTCACCTCGGACTCTGGTCGTCCAGGAAGCGAAGGGTCGCGCGAAGCATTGAGGTAGGAAAGTGAGAGCAGAATTGTTGCCGACGTTGACGAGTTATTGGGGTGCTGCCGTAATCGCCATTCAGCTTCCATCAACCATGTCGCCTCGCGCATCAGAAAGAGGACTCACCACTGCAACCGACCTCTCCCATGCCTTCTTCGCTTTCTCCCTCTCGCCCAGCATCCACAAGCACAATCCAATTCCTATTCTCGGGTCCGGAAGGAAGTCGGGTCCGAAGCGAAGAACCTGCTGGTAGAGCTTGAGAGCAGGGCGGTACGCCCGGCGCGCGAACAGGATGCGAGCTTTGCCAGAGAGGGCGTAGAGATGATTCGGCTCGGTACTGAGAATGTTGTTGAAGACGTTGAGGGCTTCGTCGAATCGTCCTCGAGCGAGGAGGAGGACACCTGAGCGCGCAGAGAAGCGATGTTTAGCTGACATCGTTCCGCCCGCGCCTGCGTCGCTACAGAAGGAACGGAGAAACTTACCCTGAGCGTCCTTGACCCTCATGTCCCTAGGGTTGATCCTTTCTGCCTCCTGCAGGTAAGCCCCGGCCTCGCTCCAGTACTGGTCCTTGGTCTTGATCGGCGCGTGGCCAAACGCCTCTGGGTGGTTGGGGTTCTTGGGTCGCTCGATAGGTTTGCCGGTGCCTGCCAGGCCAGGTTCAGTCACACTATCAATCTGGGACACCGGGCGATGGGACGAACGAGGGTATTGGAGGATGACCTTTGGCGCTTTCCGAGCGAGGGCAACGGCGTAGGTTGACAGCATGCAGTAGAGTGGCAGCAGCTCCATGCGGTCTCCTCTTCTCACTACCAACGCCAGCAAATCAGCACCATGCTAGTTCTATTCGAGTTTGCCAGAGAAGCAACGGGGCGGCTCACAGTCGACGGCTTTCTTGAGGAAGTCGATCGCGAGCGCCCACTTGCCGAGCCTCCAGACCTCCTCGACGAGCGTGACGAGATACTTGACGCCAGCATTCTCGGCGTGGATGATCTCAAACACCTCGCTGTACGAGTCGGCGTCGGTGGACTCCTCGAGTTCGGCCCAGTCGATGGGGATGAGCTCGTGGCCGCGAGTCGGAATCTCGAGCACTGGACGCGCTCCGACGGATGAAAAGCCCGCCATCGCTCCCGTCTCTCCTTCTAGGCGTAAGAAACAGGAAGAGAAAGAGTGCGACGAGTGCGAATAGTGCGAGAAGTGAGGTCGGATCTGACTCTGGACGAGCTCACCTGGCCCGGCCGGCGCCTCGATGCCCGCGCGCTGTCCGTCGAACTTGGGCGGCGCCGTTCGCTCTGAAAAAGTGCAGAGCGCGCGGAGGGCGAGAGCTTTGATCACCTTCTGCCCGCCAATTGAACTATAGCGACTTGTGAAGCAACAATGGCAGACTCGACACCCGCCCAGCCGCCCAAGTCTTCCAAGATGCTCTCGGTCGACTCGCCGTCGTTCGTGCCCAAAGCTTCGTCCTCCGCCGCCGTCGCTCCGCCAGTCTCGCGCAAACGGCCCGCGCCTCCCTCGCCTCCCCTGAACCCGACCCTCGTCCCAGTCGCACCCAAGGCGCCCAAGGAGAAGGACGACACCCGTCGCCTGATCGTCGTGCTCGAGCAGGCGTGCCTCGAGACGTACAAGCACTCGGCGCCCGCGGGGGCGAGGGGCGGCAAGGGCGAGGACAAGTACTCGCTCCTCAACTGCGACGACCACCAGGGTGTGCTCGCCAAGATGGGCAGGGACATTGCTCACGCCAGGCCAGACATCACGCACCAGGTCAGTCCCACGAGCGAGCGCTGAACCGCTCCTCCGGCTCGGACTTTTTGCTCCGAGCAGAAGGGGCGGCAATCACACGACTTGGGAGGACGGAAGGCTGACAATGGTCTCTATGGTTATAGTGTCTGCTTACCCTTCTCGACTCGCCTTTGAACAAGGCTGGGAGGCTCCAAGTGTACATCCACACCGCCAAGGGCGTTCTCATCGAGGTCAACCCGTCGGTCAGGATTCCGAGAACGTTCAAGCGATTCGGTGGTCTCATGGGTACGTCTGCTATCTTGACTGGCGGCCAATGGAGAGATATTTACCTGATCACGTGCATCTCTCCAGTCCAACTCCTCCACCGTCTTTCGATCCGCTCCATCAACGGCTCGGAGAAGCTCCTCAAAGTCATCAAGGTCCGCTACCCCCCTCCCTACCTTTCTGGGCCCTCAGCTAACCCTTCCCACGTTTACACAGAACCCGATAACCGATCACCTTCCACCAAACTCCCACAAAATCACCCTTTCCTTCGACGCGACCCCCGTCCGACTCGCCAAGTACCTCCCCACCATCCCCGAGACGCACTCGATCGTCGTTTTCGTTGGTGCGATGGCACATGGCTTGGACAACTTTGCGGACCACCTTGTTGATGAGAAGATTGCCATCTCGGAATACAGTCTGAGCGCGAGTGTCGCTTGTGGCAAGGTTCGTGCCTGGCTTTCTTTCGTACGAGAGCAGCGCTGACCAGCTTCCTTTTCGCATGGATAGTTCTGCTGTGCTGTGGAAGACCTTTTCGGCGTTCTTTAGGTCACCCCCGCCCTTTTGTACACTTCGTTCCGTTCTCGCGTCGTCAACCGACTTTTGTAGCACCGCCGTTCTTCTCCCTATCCTCAGCTTTTCTCCTCATATCCTACATGCTCTAGTTGTAACATTAGTACAGTGGCCTCAACGGCTTACCTCTCATTCATCCTAATAGACGACGTCGCTTATCTCTTTGCTTTTGCGTGCACTGCAACCGTTGGGAATGATTTCTGCGCTCAACATGTCTCGCAGGCCTTGTCGAGAAAGGCAAGGCGGTCTATTCGTGTTTCTGGCATGTGTCAATAACATTTGGAGGGTTGCGGCGACAATCGTGTAGCGGGATATG
>JALBUQ010000194.1:0-33097 GCA_024364755.1 Pseudohyphozyma bogoriensis
GAGCGATGCAGCGAGCATTGGTGCCGGAGTACTGATCAGGTGGAGATAGATAGGTAATATATAGTAGAAGATAGAGATAGAAAGCGGAGCTGCTTGTCAGAGGGGTCGCAGGGCGGCGGTATTCCTCTCGGTGGCCGAAACGCGTAGTGAAACGTCGGAGAATGAGGAGCTTCGAGACCCCGTGCGGTAGGAGTGGTAACGTGAGAAGACTAACAGCTACAAGCAGGAGAAAACGATTGGAGGATGTGATGAGTTGGACGAACACAAGGTGTTGAGCTAGTCCCGCCTAGCGCCTCAGAAATAGAGAAGGTTCTGCGGGGCAGGGACATCGACACGTCGCGTGATCCATAGCAAAGAGGAGTCTTTGATGCTATATCCGGGCTAATCAAATCCACTTTCAGGTTTGTATTGCGCTCCCTGCGGTAAAGGCGGCCAAACGGCGAGACCCGTCGGGCGAAAAGGCGCAACGCGGCCTCACGTGATCGTAAACAGCTTCGGCAACCCACACCACACCACGTGTTTCGCGGCTGAGGAGGGTTCTTCGGTGAGGAGAAAGCTCAAGCCTAGGAACTGGGGATAACTGCGTGGATTTAGCTACTAGCTTGCTGAAAAACTGGATTGTGTACAGCTCTGCCTTGCCAACACCCCAGCCCTAGGACGGCTGTTCCACGGCCCCTGCAAGCGTTGGTGCGGGCACAATACTCAATGTAGACACTCCACTCTGTTCAGTACACACACACAACAGGCCGTCGTTTTCTCCCTGCATATAAGCAACTCGTCGTATCACGATCTCGCCCATCCTCGCTCGCCCTCTGCTTGGTTCTTGGAGCCAACTCTCCCCGGACGGATGCGAGCGAGTGCCTGAATCATGTAATGATGCCCACACGCTCTTCCAGTGGGCCTTGCGTTGCCTCCTCCTCCTCCCCATCCTCTTTCCATCCCCAAGATATCCTTCCAAAGAGCATCTTTCGACACAGGAACGCACGGGTAGAGTCGCCATGTCCGACTCCGACGCGCCGGCGCCCGAGCTGGCGTCCCAGGCAATCGCCACGGCACAAATGGGTTCGTCCCGCCGTCTTTCCATGCTGGACAGCGAAAGCTGATCATACCATGGTCGCCACAGTACCCCTCATGATCGGTTGCTGCATCCACATCCTCCTCACCGGCCTCATCTTCTCCATGATGGCGCGGTTCATCATGACCGGCCGGTTCTCCCGCGAGCCCCCATGGATGCGCTTGATCATCACGTCGACCTTCATCCTCAACATCTTTCAGCTGTTGGTGTCGGTGGGCGATGTCATTTTTTGGGCGGCGAACCAGAACCGGACGTATGACCGGTTCTTTGAGGGGACGTATATGGACTCGTTGACCCCGCTGTTGGTGGGGTTGATCGCGTTCCAGGTTCAGGGCGTGTACGGCTGGAGGGCGTGGTGTGTGAGTCGCAAGAGCCTTGGCTGCTCAAATCCTCACAGGAAAGCTGACCGGCAGTTTTTTTTTTTGGCGCAGGTCTTCAAAACGCCGTGGCGGAAATGGGTGTTTGTCGCGGTGCTGGTCCCCACCATGATTGCCGCGTTCCTCGGCGGGCTCGTTACCACAATCATCAACTTTGGTTGTGAGTTGGAATGATTTCGATCGCAGCACGTCCTTGTGCTGACAGTCGTTTGATCAGATGTGACCCAGCGGTTCGACTCTGCGGGTCTGCTCGACTTTGACACGATGACCTCCATGTGGTTGTGGGGTAGCTTCTGTGAGAAGACCCTCATTTAGCTGCTAGAGAGATGAAACCAATGCTGACGAATGAAACTTCAGGTGTCGACACTGGCATCTCTGCCACGCTCTGGTTCCTCTTCCGGAGCAACGTGGCGGGCTTCAACCAGCGCATGGACTCGGTCTTGCTCAAGCTCGCGCGGCTAGCGATCCAGTCGGGGAGCTACACCGCTCTGACCGCTCTGTTGGGAGGTGAGGAGCTAGAAAGAGATCTGTTGCATCGACCTCGTAGGTGCAGAGCTGATTTCCGTCTCGTCGACAGCCTTGACCGCCGAGGTGTTCACGAGCGACTACACCATCGCCATCTCGTATCTCTTCTTGCGTTCGTCGCTTTTAGCCCGCATCAAGTTATCAATCCGCTCACAGCGCCTCTTCTTCTCTCACCAGTGGTACTACCAGCACTCTACACGATCTCTCTCTTCGTCACGCTCAACGCCAAACAAGGGCTCAACGACTCGCTCCAACACCCATCCTCTCTGCCCACCGGCGTCACCGGCTCGCGAGGCTCCGCCGTGCCCATGTCCAAAGTGTCTATCCCCGCATCACAGAACAACTTGGACCCGAATACGTTCAGAGTGTCGATGCCGGGCACGGAGAGGAGCGTTTCGCAGATTAGTTTGACGTGAGCGTTGAAAGACCTAAGGGTTGGGACATCAGGCGTTTGTAAATGTATAATCAGATTACATCTGGATATGAGGACCGTGTGCGAAGAATGTGAGGGTGGTAAGATGTACGAATGTTGAAACAAGGAATGGCGGTGCTAAAAGAACACGTGCTTCGATTCTATGACCCACCCCGAATAGTCCTACAACTTCAAGCTCCACAGAACCTGATCGATCTCCTCCACATCCGACTTTCCTGCTTCCCCTTCCCCATCCTCCTTCTCCTCGCCATCACCACCGTCACTAGCACCACCAACGCCCTTACCCGCCCGTCTCCGTAATCCGCCAACCGAAGGGTTTCTCCGCGCGAGTTCCTCCTGCTTCCGCTTCTCGGACGAGTTGAGGACGGCGCAGAACGTGTAGTATAGGATCTCGGCATCCGCAAGGAGCGAGTCGACGTCGAGGGTTTGCGAGAGCTCGTTGACGTATTTGAGGATCTACAGGTGCAAGTCAGCTTTCGTCCTCTCAACGCCCATAAACAGAAGGCGACAAACCTCGTCGAATTCTCTTAGATATCGAATGATGACATCTCGGTGCTGTTCGATGATGGCGAGGGCAAAGAAGAGATGGAAGTGCGTGCCGAGATGGTTCGTCCAGAGAACCTCCCACAGCTGGAGGGTCGCGTCGAAGGACAGCTCGCGCTTGAAGCTGCACAGAATCCACCGGAAGCAGAAGAAGAGGTTCAAAGAGCCAGTTTCCTCTGTGATGTGAGCGTTGGTGGTCAGCAAGACACCCTCCAGTTAACCTAAGCAGAACGGAAACTCACCGAGGTGCTTAAACATCTGACCATCCATCACGCCAATCAACCGCTGCAACTCACTCAACTGCCTCTTCATCCCACTCTGGTCGACCAAGAAGTTGTCCTTCTGCGTCTCCATGACCTCCACAAAACACCAATACGCGAGCGCCGCGTCCGCCTCGCAGACGACGTACAACGGACTGAGGAGGTCCGACATGCCCTGGACGTAATCGCGCGCCGCGTCGGCGAAGACATAGGTCGTGAGGATCTCTTGAGTCTTTTTGACGTGGTGGTTCGAGGGAGGGTGAGGCGAGTCGGCCCATTCAGCGGGGTCAACGGGGCCGGATTGGAACATGGGGTGCGTGCGGTCTGTTCTCCGGCAGTCGATTTCTGGAGGAGAGCGAACGTGAGCACAAGGAGGGAGTTAGGACAGGGAGGATCCAGCGAACCAATCTGATGAGTTTCCTTCGTGAATCGATCCGTATTCCGAACGTCGTTTACATGCCAGATCTGCTTTAACCGCTCGTACTCCGCGCTGTTTCCCAAAACTAAGGTTTAGCTAATGCTCCTCAAAAACACCTCATTGGAAGAGACACGCACTTCAACTCGGACTGGATCTTCTTCCGCTCATCCGTCGTACTCTGCCACGGATACACCTTGAGCAAGAACGGCCAAACGTCCTTCCTCACATCCGCCGCAAACCCCTGCGAAAGAAACACGTGTCGAACTCGTCAGTCATCGTCAGAACTTAGCTGCCCCCAAACCCGACGACCCACCCTCTGAAAGATCCGCTTCTTCGCTTCCGACTCGTCCAACATCAACTGGCCGTGGTCATCGAACCAGGCTGCCCACTCAGTGACGACGATCGGCGTTCCGCTCGCTCTCGTCGACAGCGGCCGGACGATATTGTACGTCGACTGCCATCAACCATTTCGCATCAGTCACCTCCTTCATCAACCCACAAGTAGTAGAATACGGAGTGCTTACAGCCAGCACCTCGAACGCCCCCGTCTCTTCATCCTCCCTCCCCTCACTGCCCTGTACCAACACCTCCAACTTTCTCGCGCGCTCGCCCTCCTCCGCCACGACTCTCGCCCACTTGGCGAGATACACCCTCGCGGCGTCGTACCCGCCTACGCCTGCCGAGTCGGTCAGCCGCGTGAGCTCGCCGGGCGCTGTTGCTCGGGCGGTGTGGGGACGAAGTGGGGCGGACGGGAGGTGAGGGATGAGCGTTTGGGCTGCTGATCGAGCGCTGTGGCAAAAAATTTGCACCAGTTAGCTTGAAGCACTCGGCGTGAGAGAAGTGAGGTGAAAGAGCGCACCCCCGCGTGATCCTTCCGAGCGAGTTGAACACGCTAAACGTAAAGTTGTCCATATCGCCGCCCCTCGCGCCCGCCAAATCATCCGGATACCCTCCAGGCACGCCACTCCCATTGATCCCCAACCCAGTCCTCGGGACCACATCATCGTCGAACAACGCCGTCCCATGCACCTCCGCGTCCTCCTTGCTCGGGTTCACGAGGAACAGCTGAGGTTCAATCTTGCTCCTCACGACCTTGACGAACACTCTCAGCATGTTCAGCACGCTCTCTCCACCCCAGCTCGGTGGGACCCTGGACGTCCCTTCTCCCACGCTCCCCGGCGACCAATTCTCGAGCGCGCCCATCGCTCCCAGTGCCTCTGTTCTGCGATCGCGGTCGAGCAAGGTCGAGCGGGATTCCTCGTCGTGGAAGTAGAGGGGTGGGAGGGAGGGTTGGGCATATTGGGTGAAGGTGAGGGAGCCGTGCCAGGATGTTAGGGTGGGGGGTTGGATCACGAGCGAGTAGAGGGAGGCGAGGGGGATGGAGAAGGCGTGCGAGGATGAGGGAGGCGGGAGCGTCACGAGCGTGGTTTCTGTGGAGGTTTGTGTTAAGCTGACCATGTGTGAAATGGCGAACGGTAAAGATAGACGGACCGTCGGTAGTGCCGCCGAGCTCGACGAGTACGTAGCTCTCCCAGTCTGGCGTGCCCTCGATCGCGGCTTCAGGGATCCACGAGAGGAGGTACGACTCTTTCTGCGTCGGTTTGTGGATCGAAACGATGGAGAGGAAGCCGGGGATGTTGTCGCGCTGGTAGGCGGAAGGGTGCTGTTTGGGAGGGACGGGGGCTGGACTGGTCAGCGCTATCGCGTCCGGACGGGGTGGAACGAGAGGCGGGAACGAACGAGGTAGACTTTGGATTTGGAGTATCTGCATGTTGGACGCGGGGATCAGTAGGCGTTATAGTGAGATTAGAGACGGAGGGACGGACAGCAGCTTCGCCACCTCGTCGCTGTCTGCTGTACTCTCTGCTGGCTCGCCCCGCATACTCTCAGGCGCCCTACTACTCTGCAAATCCACACGATCACTCTTCGTAATCTTCTTCGTACTCCTCACGACTTCGATCAGGTCGCCAGACTGTCCCCGTCAAGCACGAGAACGTTGCGCGTCAGCTCAGTGTTTCGCGGTGGCGTTTCCGCTCAGCGAGAGGGGACGAACGGAGCGGCAGTCGAGGTCTTCTTCTGGTGGTCCTCCGCCCATTTTTATGCGTCGTAATTCGTTCACTTTTGCAAGGCGACCGGCCGGCTACGATGGGACGGAGCACGAGCCAGAACTTGGCGCGCGCGTGCGAACTGGGAGCTGAGAGGCAGAAGGCGGGCGGGTCCGCGGACTGACTCGCTCGAATAAAAGTACGAACTTTGGTCCTGAGCGGTGCGATTTGCAGCGTGTGTTTCATGTATAGTGAAATTAAGCACGTTGAACATGAGTAGCTTGTAGCAGGAGTGTCTCGTGCCTCATGATAGAGAAACACGTGGCTCAACACGTTTCCCGGCGGGTGCGAGGCTGACCTGCCACCTCATGTTCGGAGAGACTCCAAACATAGTCTAAGATCGAACAGTAAAGGCTCCATTAAAGTTCATTCCCAATTCCAACTTACAGCCCCCCCTCATCCCAGCCCACTCCTCTCGCGCCTCTCCATCGCCGGCGACGGCGGGATCGACACCTCAAAACTCGGCCGTGCGACCCCCGTCAAATGCATACTCGTGCCTCCATGCTTCACAAGTGGGCCCAGAGACCCTTGGGAAACGGCGGTGGTGGGGAGGATGGTGGGGTTGCGGAGCGTCTCATTGAGGCTTTGCTTCGCGCCGATCGTGACGAAGAGCGAGATGGTGTAGAGGGCTGGGAGGGGTACTAGGGTTGTTGCCCGTCAGTATAGTGTATCTTTGCGAGAGGAGAAGATTTCTCACAGAGAAAGACGTAAGGGATTGCGACCGTGTAATCGGACATGAACCCATCCGTGAAGGCCGCTGTTTCGCCAAAGGCGGGATTCTACTGGTCAGCATCACCTTGATCATATGATTGGAAACCCCGCTCACCTGCCAGCAAAGCGGTAATAGCGGTGTAGCTCCCAGACTGGATCGCCAGCCTTGCGAGCTTGAGCAGGACCGAATCCATGCTCTGGTTGAAACCCGCCACGTTGCTCCGGAAGAGGAACCACAAAGTCACCGAGATGCCCGTGTCGGCCGCTGGAGGAGGGTTTTCATAGCGGTTCAGTAGTTCTCGCAAGTGAAAGGGATTAGAGTTGCTAACCGAAGCTGCACCATAGCCACAGCGACGCCATCGTGTTGAACGTCAACAACCCCGCATGATCGAACTTGCCCGTCGCGTCTGTCCACACGCACGTCAGCCTATGTCGGTCCCCCATACCCTAAAAAAGTGCTTACATCCAAAATTGAGTACGAGGACGACGAACGCGCTGAACACCCCTGCCAACATTGTCGGCACGAGCACGGCGACGAAGACGCGCTTCCGCCACTTGCTTTTGAACAGCTGAGTCGCCGTCCCAAACTTTCAACCTTTCATCGTACGTGCCGCTAAGAAAAGAAGGCTCACGGTCCATGCCCTCCACCCATAAACGCCTTGAACCAAGAACGCAATCACTCCATCAAACAACGGCGTCAAGCTGTCCATGTACGTCCCTTCGAAGAAATGGTCGTACTCCCTCTCCTGCGTCGCCGCCCAATAGATCACGTCGCCTACCGTCACCCCCAGCTGAAAGAGGTTGAAAATGAAGGTCGTGAGGATTATGGTTCGCATCCAGGGGGGTTCGCGAGAGAAGCGGGAGGTGGTGAGGAACCGGGTGAACATGGAGAGCGTGAGGCCGGTGAGGAGGATGTGGATCGTACAGCCGACCATTAGGGGGGCTTTTAGGGTGAGTAGAGGATTGTTAGAGGAAGGTGTGGTGGGTGGAGGAGATGGGGGCGCACCCATTGCCGCTGTGGCTATCGCCTGTGGCGCCAGACCGGCGTCGTCGGCCGACATGATGGCCCTGTCGGTCGAGCTCCTCAGGAGTTGCTGATCTCTACAGTGAGCTGATTGTTTGTTGTATTGGAAGAAGAAGAGAATAGGTCAGCTCGGACGATGGCAGACTCGATTCCTTGGGACCTGACGAGGAGCTCGAACGCGCCTGCCTGTTTCGTCGGGCCCTTGACGTGGCTCTAACAATAAGCGGGCGGGGCTCAGACGGTCTAGTACAAGTAGCTCGTACGAGGGTGAGCTGACTAGTCATACCAGGGACACTTTCTTGCGAGAAAGAGCGCAGTCAGGAAAGAGTTTGGTGGTAGAGGGAGGGGCCACGTGGTAATCCGGACCTCCGGATCCAGGCTGCGCACGGTTCAGTGACCTCCTCGAGCGCCCGCGTCGCCCAGCTCCTGTGGTTCGTCTCGCACGCTCCCAACTTTTTTTCACATACTGTATTCGACAGGTCATACAAATAGACACTTTTCTGGGCATCGCGAGAAAGGAGAGAGTTGTGAGCGGGCGGACGATGGCGTCGACGTCCAACGCGGTTGCGGGCCCGAGCAGGAGCGGCAAGGACGCGAACCAGCCCGTCGCGATCTTTTGGGACTACGAAGTGAGCCGGTTTCTACTGCATTTAGACCTGGTCCGTGAATGGGCGAGGGATCGGACGCGGCGGAGGGCGGAGGTGCGAGGTTTGTTTCTTGTGCTGGGACGAAGGGCGAGAGCGCCGTAGAGCTTGAGGCCGGAGCAGTATGCAAAGATGTATATGCTGTGATCGTGATATAGGCGACAGCGGAGGAACTTCTTCCTCTTTAGGCTCCCTTTGCTGAGGTAACCTAACGCCTTCGACGCCGCTGGGAGCCCCATCAGACCCTCGACCTTCCATCGACGAACATCACTGATCCTGGTTCTCATCTACAGAATGTTCGCCTCCCAACCTCGTTCCCCGTATTGACCGCCATCCCGCTCCTGCGCAACCTCTCTCGCTCGCACGGCAAGCTCGTCTCGTTCCGCGCGTACCTCGACACCGAACTCGAGCGAGGGCACAAGAGCTCGGGCGTCAGGAGGGATCTCCAAGCGAGTGGAGTGAGCATACAAGACACGCCGCATAATGGTGGCAAGGACGGTGCGTGTTGGGTCTCAAGTGGGAGTGGCGCGGCGCGTTCAGGAAGCAAAGGTTGGCAGCTGATACGTGTTGAGCAGTCGCCGATAAACAGATCATTGTTGACATTTTCTCGTTTGCGTTGGACCATCCGTCTCCGGCGACGGTGATTCTCATCACGGGCGACAAGGACTTCTCCTGTGCGTCCCCTTTCGGTCGCATCGCCTCACCGCCTTGCTTTCGGCAGTCCTTCGACTGACACGGTTTTCACCAACGTTTTGCAGACGCACTATCGACTCTCCGGAACCGCTTGTACACCGTCGTCCTCATCTGCCCCGCGCTCGCCTCGCCGACTCTCACATCCCAAGCCGACGTCGTCGTTGACTGGCGCACCGGTGTGCTCAAGCTGGCGCCCGAAACGACTGTCAAGTCCTTGAGTGGAAGCCAGGCTACCCCCTCACACCGAAAAAAGTTAGCCCGTTTCTCATCCATCAAATGAGAGGACGAGGAGAGCTGACGTGGTCCCCCCCACCGACTTGCAGGAAAGAGAAGCTACACCACCCAAACCCGTCACCTCGTGCACCAATTCCACCGAAACCCGCCACCACGCCGCATAAACAGTCCCACCCCTCGACCTCAAAACCGACGCAGCCCACCACCTCAGGCTCAGCCTTCGCCTCCACATCAACGTTCGCCTTTCCCGCCGCCAAACCTTCCTCTTCCGCCCCTTCTTTCTCAAAAACACACCCTCCCACGTTCAGCTCCAGCACCACCAACTCTGCAGCCAAGTTCGGCTTCCCACCACCCCTCGCCCCGACTCCAGCGGCTCGACATTTCTCCGATTCTCCAGCGGCGTCGACGCGCACTAGTCTGAAGAGGAAGGCGTCGTCGTCGTCGAGCTTTTCGAAAGTCGTTGATGTTGATCTTGTGTATGACGAGAGCTCGATAGACACCAGTGGGAGAAAGAGAGGGAAGCAAGGGAGGGACGAGCTTGGTGCTGGAGGAAGTGGGGGGAGCGGGAAGAAAAAGAAGAAGAAAAGGAAGGGGAACGATGTTGAGGTGGGAGAGAATGGTGGTGTAGGAGAGCCGATCTGGGTCGGTGATGAGGAAGATGAGGACGAGGCGTCAGTGGTGGTCAGTACGGGGAAAGGGTCGAGCGGTGGCGGGAAGGAAAGTGGGAGGCGTGCGAGCGGGAGTGGGGGTGACGGCGGTGGTGATGGTGGCGGATCGAGTGGGAAGAAGAAGAAGAAGAGGGACTCGTGGAAGGGCGAGTTGTTGGTGTTGGATGACGAGAGCGATGATGATTAGTAGTCGGCAGCGGAGGCGGGGTGAGGGGACGTGAGTATTGCTTGGGACGTAGGAGGGAGCTTTGAGGTGCACTGATCAACTTTTACGACACCTCCGGTCTCTTCGAGAGAACTTTGGGTTCACTTTGAGCAGTAAAAAAACCCAGCAGCGCCACGTCAGCCCCCTTTTTCCCCTCCTATCGAACCTCCTCGGACGCCGACATTGAGCCTCCTCTCTTTCTCTCACTATCGACCGAACCTGTACTGTCACTCCACTTTGTTTTCATAAACTGAAGAAGGAATGGAGACAAGGGCGAGCTACAAGTCCAGCCGTAAAGCCCGTCGATCGCGGTCGTCTAAAGACTTACGGCGTGCTCCGGAGGTGGAGGACGAGGAGGCTGCGATCGCGTTGGACGCCGAGGGCTTTGAGGATGATGAGGCGCTCGCATTTGAGGTGAGCTATCGCTGTATCCGGTGGGAAGCTGTGGTTGGATGGAAGGCCGTTTGCTGGGCGGGACTGTTGGGCACACGAATTTCGAGGCGCTGAAGCGTGCGGGGTTGTGATGGATGCTCGGACGGATAACTGATTGTTTTTTCATTTGAAGTCTGGCGATGACAGCCCGTATCGACACAGCAAGGTGTGTGCGCACCACTCGAGCTACACATGGTATTCGACTCCGCTCATCCTCGCTCGCTCGAACAGCGCACACCCACCATCCGCTCCACCCCATCCCTCCCTCTCTCCCGTACCCTCACATCAACAACTCAACCAACTCGCAAAGCGTCAACAAGGTCGACCAGAAGCGCGACGCGACAACTCCTAGCTGGCAACATCCTTGACTCGTCAGACGACGCCGGGTCGGCGAGCGACGAGGAGGGCAAAGATCCGACCCAGAGGGGGAACCTGAATTGGAGGCTTTGGGGGAGTGAGTTTTGATTGATTGAGCTTTCTGTTTGAGCTTGGAGAGACTGATGGGTGTTGAGAGTGTAGCTTTGCTGGCTCCGGTGGTGTCGATTGGGTTGCTCGTTGGGTTCTTTTTCTACGAGCATCATAGGTCGAAGGGAACGGACGGCACTTCGTAGTGATGATGCATGTAGATTTTTTGTATCTATCAAAGGTGATGGAGAACAGGAAGTGTTGTAGGTAGTCACTGGCCAAAACACTGGGACGCCCTCGCCCAAACGGCGGTGGAATTCACGTTGTGCACGGGTTCACAACCTAGACCCAGGTGGCGAGCGCGAGGTTCGGAGAAAACAAATGCGGCAAGAGTATGACGAGTGTTGGCCATGATCAAACTCAGAGAGAATTGTGTGCCATGCTGGAACAGGTGGCACGTCCAAATGCGTCCTAGACAAAACAGCAGCAGCACCGCCACACCTCCTCAGACGGCTTCCACGGAGCAGCAAAGGAGGGTCTCTCTGGCCCCGGCAGCCCGTCTCGCAGACGGTTCTTCCTCTGCCGACATCATATTCCATCCTAAGCCACTATGGCCAAGCACAAGAAGAAGAAGCCCTCTCCGCCTGCTTCGTCCGACTCTGACGCCGGCGCCGACACGCCGTCCGACTCGAACCAGTCCGACGCGACGACCGCAACGGCCGTTTCGACCACCAAATCGAGCACCAAGAAGTCGAAGTCTCGTAAGAAGAAGGAGGGGGAGAGCTCGGACGACAGTGCGACGACTGCTGCGTCCACGGCTGTGAGTGCTGCCAATACGGCGGTGGATGCTAGCAAGGGGAAGGGCACGAAGCGGAAGGCGAAAAAGGAGTCCGACAGCGGAGATTCGTCTGATGAGAGTGAGGATAAGGGGAAGGATAAATCGACGAAGAAGAAGAAAGTGAAGGCAAAGGCGAAGAAAGCGGCGAGCTCGGACGAGTCGACTGGCACCGACGACGAGAAGACGCCGCTCAAGGCCAAGTCCAAGTCGGACTCGTCTGAGGAGGCCTCGAGTGATGGGACTAAAGCGCCAAAGAAGAAGGGGAAAGAGAAGAAAAGGGGGAGGAGTAGGAGGAAGAAGGAAGAGACTGGCTCGGATGACGACGATTCCGACTCGAAGCCGAAGCGGAGGCGCTTGAAGCATAGGAGTAAGAGTCGGTCAAGGGAGAAGAAAAAGTCGGAGTCGGAGGATAGTGACTCTGATAGTCAGGAGGAGAAGCGGACGAAAAAGAGGAAGGAGGAGGAGCGTCGGAAAGAAAAGGAGCGGCGCAGGCGACATAAGGAGGAGCGGGAGGAGCGTCGGAGGGAGGAGGAGAAGGAGCGGAAGAAGAAAGAGAGACATCGACGTGATAGGGGTAACGAGGACGATGACAGCAGTGATAACGAGTCTGAGTGAGTTGTCCCCCTTCTCTCGCGTATCCGGTTTCAAGGAGCTGACCACGTGGTCTGGACGGCAGCTCGACCTACCACAAACCTCGACACCATCACGAAGATGAGGATAACGAGAAGAAGCGTCATCACAAGCACGAGCATGACCACGATCGCGAAGAGAAGGAGCACCATCATCACAGGCGGAAGCATCGCGACGAAGAAAAAGGAGCAGAAAGTGATTCGGAGTACGCGTGCCCTTCTCCCTTCTCTGGTGCCCCGCCTGACTCTAACAGCATCGTGATTTTATAGAGACGAAGAGAGCCATCACGGCCATCGCGAGAAGAGGCGACACCATCGTCGCAAGCCGGATAAGATCCTGGGGGTACGTTGTTTGCACCCGCACGTCCTACGAACGGGTTGTTAACTCGCTTTGCCGTTAGATGCCACCTATGGTGGTGTACGTTGGTGCGCCTTTGACGGTGATTGTGATTGTGCTGGCGATCTACTTCGGTGTCAAGTACGCGTCGAGCTCGTCTACTTCGACGACTTAGTGAGCTCGCAGCGGAGGAGGTGGAAAGGGAGAAGGAGACTTGAGTGTATCTGGGAGGGTAGTCGGACGCTGATGATGTAGTTACTAGAATTCTTTAGGGGCTGCGCTCTTCCTTTGATCGGGATCCTGAAAATAGCAAACTTTGTATGGCTCCACGTGTCCACGATCTTCTCACAGGCTCCTGTCCACAACTCCGCGCACACCCCTCAGGACTCCTTTCCCCCTCAGACACCTTCTCGCTCCTCTGAAGTCCTTCTGCGATTAAATTTGACCTCATCTGAGCCACCATGTCTTGTCTTGAGCCATCAGCAAGCAGGCGACGCCGTCCTGCCGCAACATCCTCGTCGAGCGACCACACGACGACGGACGAAGACTTGCCGCTTCGCCCGGACTCGCAGGAAGAATGGATCATGCATAGTCGGAGCAAGAGCAGCTCTGGTGGACATGCGACACTCGTGAGCCGTTCTCTTCTCCGCTGTCTGGGATGTGATCACAAGCTGACCATTCCGACCGTGCGCCCTCAGTGGCACCGCATCAAAGTCGGCATCCTCCTCGTCCTCTTCCTCGCCGCCGCCATCGCAGGCTTTTATTACCGCACTCAAGTGAAGGATTTTGTCGTCTTTCCTGCGACAGAAACGCCGACGAACCCAGCTCAACTCGTGACGAGCGCGTTGGGCGCTGCCGCGGGGGACGTGACGAGTGCGGCCGGGGTCGCGACGAGTGCTGCAGGAGCGGCGATTGCGAAGGTTACTGGAATATTTTGAGGGTAAAATCGGGAGTTGGAATGCAGAGAGGAGGTTGTTACGAGCATGAACACGTCGACGGCGCCGTGGTTTGGGGTTGCGAGAGCACGATCGCTGACTCTCTTCCAGCCGACTCGACCACAACCGATCAAAAGTGCACGATTTGGTCTCTTTCACTTTCTCACCGTCTTCCCGTCTGCACCCAAAGGCGGTGAGCATCGCACGGCAGCTCGCCGCCCACCGCCCGCATTGCTCGCTATGGGCGGATCACGAACCCACGCTTGGCTATTCTCAGGTTTCCGGAGTCGTTAGATCATTCCGATGGACGAACGTGGTCGGATTATCAGAGAGGTGGGAAGACCGGAATTAGCGAGGCTCTGGAACCGCTGCAGAGACCCGCTTTGGTTCAACCCAGGCGCCACGTACGCCTGCAGCAGCGCAAACCACACGACGGTTCGGCGGTGAAGCAAAGCGCCTCTCGCGCGACGCGGCCACGGCGTGGCTTTGCAAATCGTGAGAGATTTGACGGCTATGTGTAGTTGTTAAGAGAACGTGGCAGGACGGAGAGGTCGAGGTCCGAGGGTACCTAATCGACGGCTGGAACACCAGGCCTTGCCGTTCTTGGAAGGTTCCAACTACTGTTTCGGGCGGGCGTGCTGATCAGAGACACAGAGTCGCGCTGGCGGGAGATTTTGGGGGTGAGTGCAGGGGTAGGTGCAGATGTAGAGAGAAGTGAGTGGATGGATGGTTGGTGATGTGTGCGACTGATTGGAACGGTTAGGTGTGACCACGTACGCCAAGAGCCGTTAGCGGGGACGACCAGCAACCGACGCCGCTGCGAACGCTCGCAAGCAAGCAGCTCACAGTCTCAAATTCGAGACCTGGTCGCTTGTTTCGCCCTTTGCCCTCCGCCCACCCTCTCTCTCTCTCTCTTTGTCTCTTCCCATCCATCGCCGCCCTCCGACTCACCGAACAGCTGGCTGTTCATTAGACCTTCTCGTCGTCTCTTCTTGTGTTCTCACCCGTACCAACACCCTCTGTAGCCCTTTCGCCCGCACGGCACAACCAGCACCGCAACCACACGGCCGCCACACTCGTTCACCCAGGTCTCACTTCGCTAAAACTCCCTCAAAAGCCTTCCATTCCACACACTCCGACGACAATGCTCTCGTTCACCACCCTCGCTCTCGCGGCTTTGCTCTCCGTCTCGGCTGTTGACGCTTCGAGGGGCGCTCACGGCAACCACCACGCACGCCGAGTCCCCGTCAAGCCCGCTCCTCAGTGGATCAAGCGCTTCAAGCGTGAGTTTAGTCTTCATTACAGTGTGGAAGTCCTACTAGGCGCGAGGCTAGGGCTCAGGTGTTGTGGTGGTGGGTTTCGATGGCGGTCAGTGGACTCTGGGCGGCGGCGGGCTGTGATTGTTGTCAGAGGGGCGGGTCGCGGGACGAGAGCTAACCTCTAGCTCTTCCCTGTCTCCAGGCGACAATGCCACCATTGGTTTTGACAGCTCTCGTAAGTGAAGTGATATTTCGGTATAGCTCAACGGCGAACGCAGGGAACTAAAGCCGCCCCCTCCCTCATCCTCTGCTCGCAGTCGCAACGGTCGCGGCCAACACCACCGCCTTCAGCAACTCGACTCTGACGAACGCGACTGCTGCTACGGAGTGGTACAACGCTACCGCCATGTGGTTCTCAGAGACGGGCGCCCAGACGGCTTGCTACACCAGTGCCACGTGCGTTTGCCTCTTTCATGCGAAGGAGGCTGAGAAGGGGGAGGCTGACGGGAGTGGTTGGATTTGGTTCCATGTTCCGTGAATAGCAATGCGGATCTCATGGTTGGACTCTCGACCCTGTTTTGGAACAACACGGGCGTCGTGTCGGACTATTGTGGACAGTACCTCCTCATCAAGAACCCTGCCACCAATGCCACGTGCGTGCCCCCCCTTCCTTTCTCCTTCCCGCCCTCCTACGAGATCCATATGCTGACTTGATTCACCATCGACTCTTACAGTGTCACGGCACTCATCTCCGACGCCTCCGGCAACGAGAACCTCATCATGACCCAGGCGACTTTTGCCGCCATCGCGGATCTCGAGGCCGGCATGGTCACCGTCGAGTACTCGTTCGTCAACTCGACGGCCAACGCGACTGCCGCTGCAGTCAACCTTGCTTCGAGCTCGAGTTCGAGTGCAGCGAGCACGGCTGTTGCTACGACGACTCAGGCTCCTGTGACGACTCAGGCGCCCGCGTCGGCGTCGTATGATCAGGCTTCGGCTGATAGTGCTGGTCAGTCCTTGGTCTTTGTCCAAACCTGTCTGGTAAAAGGTTTGCAACTGACGCCCATTTTTGTTTGCAGCCGCCTACTCGGCTTCGTCGTCCAAGGCCGCCGCCGCTTACGCCTCGTCCGAAGCTGGTGAGTTCTCACTCTCTTCGCACCATCATCAACATTGTCATTAACATTGCTATCTCCCAGCTGCCTACGCTTCTTCTTCCCAAGCCGCCGCCTACGCCGCCTCCCAGTCGGGTACGCTCCTCTTCTCCCCTCCTGGCTTGCCGCCGAGCGGCCCGCTGACGTGGCGCAACCCTTTTTTTTTTCCAGCCGCCGCTTCCAAGAACGCCGCCAACGCCGCTGCTAGCTCCTCCAAGGCTGCTGCCTATGCTGCTGAATCGAGCTCGCAGGCTGCTGCCGCTGCTTACTCGTCCTCGAAGGCTGCTGCTGCTGGTAAGCCGGATTGTCTTTAGATGGAAGGCTGAGCTCGATGTTGATTACGCCCCTTTCTCTTTTTCTTAGCTGCTAAAGCCTCCGCTACCGCTGCTGCTGGTACGCTATTTGCTCCAGACTTACCTCGTCACAAGACTCAAGCTGACACGTACCTCAACAGCCGCCTCCTCGTCTGCCTCTTCGTCCTCGTCCTCGTCCTCTTCGTCCAAGACCTACACCGGAGGCTACGCCACCTACTTTACTGTACGTACACTCCCCTCTCCCTTTTGCACCTATCTTACTCACTTTCCCTTCCACCCATCAGCAAAACGGCGTCGCTGGCAACTGCGGTACGGTGCACCAGGACTCGGGCAAGGGCATCGCGCTTTACACCAGCACGTACGACAATGGCGCGTACTGCGGCAAGAACATTGTCATCACCCGCACGGATACCGGTGCGAGCGTTACGGCGACGGTTTGGGATTCGTGCCCCACGTGAGTTTCTGGTTGCTTTTGAGGATGAGGGTGAGGGCTGACGGTGTGCTGCTGTTGGGGGTGCAGGTGTGTCAATGCCAACTCGTTGGATCTCAGTGTTGGCGCTTTCACCGCCATCGCTACCGAGGAGGAGGGAATGGTTGGTCGTTTGCCTTGCCACGTCAACTACGGAGTCGTGTCGCTGACAGCTTTCCTCTGTACAATAGGTCCCCATCACTTGGCAGTGGGCTTGAAACCCTTTTCCTTTTGCGGTCACAAAATTAGATCGTAGTTTTGTTTCTTGGTGGAGTACTGTAGTCTTAGACGAGTCGCTCGGGCGGTGCTCGAGTCGAGTTGGCGTTGGTGTGGAGTTGTACGGAAGAGTCTTAGCCCTGTTATGTATACCCTATCGTTTTCTATATGGCTGAAATATTCTAGAGAAAGTGAAACAGATTGCAACGAAGCGGAGAAGAATCCTACAAGTCCTCAGATCCGCCGTGCGGCCCGAAGCGCCGCGCTTGGCATCGAAGTTCAACGCGTCGCAGGTTTGCCTTCGGGCCAATCGGCACATTTCTATCTCCATCCAATTCTTCACATATGAGCCCAACCGGTCCTCCAATGCTCCCCAACGAGCTGCTAGGCGCCATTCTCGCGTTCGTCCGCCGCCCATCCGACCTCGCTCGCCTGTGTCGCGTCTCGCGCGTGTGCCACCATTACGCGACGGCTCTGCTGTACGAAGAGATCACGGCGATTCATGACGAGATGTCCGAGTCTACAGCGATGCTGCTCAGGCCGTGCGAGTGGTCGTACGATACTTCTGTCGCTCTCCCGGACTTTGTGGTGGACCCGACGGTGCCGAGAAAGTTGAGGTTCCGGTCGTGGATTCATGAGCTGAGGAGGGTGGAGCCGCCCGAACGGAAGTACTACAGCAAGGCGAAGCAGCTGAAGCTGCCGAACGTCGTCGCCGTGTCGATCGCGGGCCCGGTATCGGTGCAGATGGATCGAACGTTGCGCTGCCTCGCGGCCAGCGTCGACCTCGCCAACGTCCACGAACTGACGGTCGAGGGAGGTGTGGACCCGTTGGCCGCACAGAACTTACTCGAGCTCATCGCTGGGTTCCCTAACCTCCGTCGACTGTCCCTCACCGGCGCTATCTCCGACCCTCCAACCACAATCACCCTCGCACCACTCGTCGCGCACCTCACTTCGGCGGTGTTCACGACGGTCCCGCTACCGCTCTTCAAGGTGCTCACGGAGAGCTCGAGACACTCGCTACGGTCACTCGCGTTGTCGTTCGATGTCGCGCATGGATTGCCGGCGCCCGATCTGGGCGCGTTTGATGGCCTGCAGAGCCTCAAGATCAGGAGCTCGGGGAGGCACAAGGACGTTCCAGCGTGGTTTGGTGGGATATTTGCTTCGTCTACCTCTATCCTCTCCACCACCACCAATGCCAACGCACGCTGGCCTCCACTCCGACGCCTCGAGATTGAGGGCAACTCGCTCGCGCTCCTCCACCCCGACGTGCGGGACAAGGCGACCGCGCTCCTGCTCGACCACCTTCCGCCGACGATCGAGTACCTCAAGCTAAGGATCCTGAGGCTGGCTTCGAGCGAGGTTGCGAAGGTCGTGAAGGAGGAAACTAGGTTGCCGAGGCTTAGAGCGTTGGAGGTCAGTGAGGAGGGCGAGTTGTTGGATCAGGTTGCTAGGGCTTGTGAGATGAGAGGGGTGAGGTTCACGGTTTGGTAGGGGGGAGGTGAGCAGAATCAGTCTTCTTGTCCGTCAGGTGCGTCGAAGGCTAACTTGTTGGCGACAGGACTGAGTAGAACACGTGTTGTCATTGATTAGCGGCTGCTTTGAAGGACACGTATTTCGGCGGGCAGTGATGTAACGACGAACGGTGGCTGAATTTTACGCATCATTCGTTTCGCACACTCCTTCCATATCTGGAGTGCAAAGGGAAAGGAGATCTGATTCCGGATGGAGGTGTCCCTAGCCCCTCCCCGTACGTCTCCCCTCTTGGCGGACGCACTCAATCACCATTTGGACGAGATGATCAAGTCTAACACTGCCTCCTCCAACCTCACTTGTACCAACTCCATCCACGCCCGTTCATCCTCGACTCCTTTCTGCTCTTCGTGCCTCACGAGAGCCATATGGTACCTCCCACCCCCAATGTGTTTTCAATAATGCCCGTTGCCTTCTGTGAACTCCTCTATCTGTTGTTCGTGGCTGCTCTTCTTTTGTTGTGATTCGGTGAGGAGGGAAAAGGAGGGAGCGATATTGGAGGTATTGCGTTAGTCGGGGGAGGCGGGGGAGGGGGAAGGAGGAGGCGAAGGGCGTTGAGAGGGCTGTGGAGAGGGAGGGGAAGGATGGGCGGGGTGATACATGGTAAGGGGGGATGTGGCGCTTCATTTTGGTGGGCTATGAGCGATGTTGGAGGGAAGAAGGCGGGGGGGCAAGGTTCGGAATGTATAATGGTGGAGGGGAGGGTTCTCGGAGCAGGGGCAGGCGCAGGGGCTAGCTACGACGAATTGTTGTCGTGTAGTTGTGTCCGTGCTCTTGGACAAATGCAGTCGTGATAGCTAAAGGCTTCGCGAATGGGCTTGCTGCCCACATCTGCATGCGAGAGAGCAAAGGCAACGGCAACACGTGGTCAAGGATATCAACGTTTGTGATTCCCACTTTGCATCACATCTTGGTTCTACATCGCTCAGTACTTTACTGTGATGTTTTTCAAGGTCTCTTGAACCATCACTGTAAGTAAAGCTTGCGTAGAAGAAGACTAGGACCACAGAAGTACCACGTGGTGCTGCTCGCAGTGGTGAGTCCTCCAACGCCCCTCCCCTCCGCTCGAAGCAAGACATATGGAATGTGTCGTCGGTTCTCTGTACTGTTTTCATGCAAGCTGGGCGACCACGTCACCACAGTAATTAATTCCATTTTTCGAAGAAAAGCTGTAAACGGGATCGCCCGCAGCCCGCGTCCCAGAGGTCAACAACCCCCCGTCCCCGCCGCCCCTTTCTCCGCCTTCCCACCTCGAATTTTACCCTAACTTTTGCATATACCCAGCAAGGGCAGCTGTCGTCCCTCCAGCTCGCTCCATCAACGACGACGACGAGTTTTCGCGACCCCCGCGCCCGTGGTGCTCGCTCGCTCTTCTTCCCGCGAAACCTTGAACCTTTCGCACGAACCGCTCCTTCACTCGACGCGGACTCGATCTGAACGGGCGAGAAGGGGATTGCTCAGGACTCGTAGGTGAGTCGTGTGCTTTGTGGCCTGGATGTGGTGCGATTGCGAGGGGACGGGGGGAGGAGGAGCGGTGGCGACGGAGCCGCGTTCGAGACGCTCAAACAGCTCATTTCGCCGGGCGTTGCGACCCTTCGCGACGGGGGACCTGGGGGACAATTATGGTCGTGGAGCTGGGTGAAGAGCTAGCGGGAAGTGAACTGAAGGACGGGACGGAAGCGGCGGTGGTCGACTCGGTCCATCGTACGAGAGCGAAGCTTCGGGTTCTCAGCGGAGAGCGCGGCTGAAGGGGGTCACACGAGGGCCTGGTGGTAGGAGTAGGAGGAGTTGCATGGACTGGCTGGTGGTGGCTGTGGCGTGGCGGTCGTCACGTTCAGCGGCAGGCGGGGAGCAGCATGCCGCCGCACGTTTGTTCGCCCCTCTGAGCCGGACGAAGACGCGCGAGACCGGGCAGCGTCCAAGCGGGGCGGGAGCTCGTCAGCCACGGTCGCGGTCGGTGGGCTGGAGAGTGATGCTTCTCTCTTGAAAAAGACTCATGTTTGATGGCGAGGGCGGACGAGGTTCGGCCAGTGGCGAGTTCGTGGGGGGTGCGAACGTCATCTCTTGGTCTATTGCTGGGCGGAAACACCGGCCGAGGTGTCGACGGCGGAGTACTCTCGGGTGGAACTATCTCGCAGTGGATCCATCGTACACTATAAGATAGTGTACTGGGAGCATGGACTGACATTCTCTTCTCTCTGCGCTCCTCGCTGCAGCATCTCACCGAAGCTCGTCCGACCCCACACCTCCCCACTACCTCCCTACCGCCGCTTCCCTCCTCCCTTTGCCTCCTCCACCCCTTCTCATCCTCGACCCTTTTTCGACGGACGGCGATGAACCCGAACCAGCCTCCACCCAACTCGTTCAACTTCCCGCTCTCGCTCCCCACCTCCCGCACCTCGACCCCGCTCAACCACCCCCCACAACACCCTCACACCTCTCCTCTCCAAGCCGCTCAAGGTCAGAACGGTGCGACGAATCTCCAAGCCGTCATCCAGTCCATGCAAGGCCCCCACCCCGGCCAGCCCGGCGCGCCCAACGGCTCTCCGAACCTCCAACAACAGCTGCACCACAACCAGCAGGCCCAGGCTCAGTTCCTCGCATTTCAGCAGGCTCAGGCTCAGGCTCAGGCGATGGGGATGCAAGGGATGAGTGGAGGGATGCCGCAGATGCCGCCGGGGATGGGACCGCTCGGCGGGATAGGGCAGCCGATGATGGGCCTTGCGCCAGGGATGCAGGGGATGCAAGGCATGCAGGGGATGATGGGAGGGATGAGCATGCCTGGTGGTGGTGGACTGCCGAACGGGATGATGGGATTGCCGGGAGTCCCGCCGTCGCATCAGCAGGGAGGACAGCAGCCTGGCCAGCAGCAGCAGCAAGGCGGACAGCAGCCCGGCCAGGGTGGACCTCCTCAGCAGAACAACAACTCGAACATCCAGGCGCTTTCCGAGCTCGTTCGTCGCGGCCAGCTTACGATGGATCAGTTCCACCACATTCTCCAGAACGTCGCTCCGCAACAGCAGGCTCAGGTCATCATGGCCGCCCAGGCGCAACACGCGCAACAGGCGGCTCAGGCGCAGGCGGCGGCTCAGGCTGCCGCCCAGGCCGCTGCCCAGGGTGGTGGTGCGGGGGGAGTGATGGCGAACGCGCAGGGATTGGGAGGGCAGTTGTCGCAGGCTCAGATGGCGGCGCTGGCGCAGAGGAGGGAGAGGGAGAGGACGCAGACTTTGCAACAGCAGCAGCAGCAGCAACAGCAGCAGCAGGCTGGTCAAGTGAGTTGCGTTTTCCGACGACTACGTCGTAAATGGAGCAAGCGAGCAGCGAGTACTGACCACGTGCGTTTGTTTACTTCCTCTAAGCAGCAACAGCAACCCTCCCAGCAACAGCAACAGCCCGGCGCACCTCAGCAGCAGCAGCAGCAGCAACCTCCCTCGAACCAATCCCAGCAAGGCGACCAGCAGCGCATCCCCTTCGCCCTCCTCCAGCCGCACATGCAGGCTCTGCACCTCGCGCGCAACCTCCAGAACCGCGTCGCCGCGCTCGATAGGGCTCTGAAGACGGGCGTCGTAGGTGGATCGGCGGACGGGACGGGTGGGAAGGTGATGGGGACCGAGATGAGAGAGCAGATTGAGAGGGAGTGCGAGGAGGGGAAGTGAGTGTCGTTTCTTGTTGCTGTGCTTTCAGCAACTGTGCTGACGTGTTCCCTTCTCCGCAGGCGAACGCTCTCAAAACTCGTCCTCGACGTCCAGAACTTCCAGAACCGCTACAGTCAACCCCGGATTCTTTCCGACTGGAACTTTTACACGACTTCCAACCAGCACAACACGGCTCTCGGCGGAGCGCCCGGGGTTGGCATCGCTGGCACGGGTATCCAGCCGCCGCCCTCTGCGTTCAACGCTGCCGCCGCCGCCGCCGCGACCCAGAACGCCAACCTCGCCGCCGCTCGTCAGCAACAGCAGCAACAACAGTCGCGAGTTCCCACACCGTCGCAACTCCCGCCGCCTTCGTCCCAACCTCCGTCTCAGCCTCAACCTCCTCAGCAGCCCACCATCTCCCCGACCGTTCAGAACCTCAACCAGCCCAACAACCCCGCTCAGACCGCTCTCCAGTCCCAGATCCTCCAAGCCTCGCAGCAGGCTCACAATCGCGCTCGCGTTCAGCAACACCTCGCGGCTCAGCATCAGCAACAGCAGACGCTCGGGGCGTCCGGAGCCGGCGCTGGCGCGGGACCGGGAGGAGCGGGAGGAGGACAGCAGCCGCCGCCGATGCACATCCAGATGCCGCCGCCGATGAACCTTCAGCTTCCGCCGAATCTTGGAGGGATGCAGAATGTCGGTGCGGGGGGGATGCAGAACCCGATGAGCTTCCAGCCGCCGTCGATTCCGCAGGTGCCGGGATTGGGATTGGGCGCGGTGGGGCAGGGTCAGCAGGGTCAGCAGCAAGGGCAGGCGGGTCAGCAGGGCCAGCAGCATCAGAGGAGTGCGAGTGGGATGGGTCAGCAGGGGTCGCCGGCGGTCGGGATGGCGGAGTTGAGCCAGGCGCAGGCGCAGTTGCCGTCGTTGCATCTTTTGCAGACTCAGGTTCGTTTTCCCGCTTCTTCCGCTTGATTTGAGAGTAACGTTGACCGATGATTGGTGGTGACAGCTGGACCCGAAGGTGTTCATGAAGAGCTTGTTCGAGGTGATGAGGAAGCGAGGCGAGCCGATCACGGGCACACCGTTCATCGAGGGTCGCGAGGTGGATTTGTACCAGCTGTACCAGGGCGTCATGCTCATGGGTGGCAGTCAGCGAGTAAGCTCTCGCTGCACTTTTTCACTCCAAGCCATCATTCTGACGCCTCCTTCACAGGTCAACGCCATCAACGGCTGGCCTCAGATCGTCAAGCAGCTCGGCTGGGACGACGGCTCGGGCGACGAAGTCAAGCTCAACTCGCTCGCCATGCAGCTCGCCAAGACGTATCAGCAGCTCATCCGACCGTTCGAAGAAGTTTGGGCCAAGTCGCTCATGAAGCAGCAGCAGGCGCTCGTCGAGTCCAAGCGCAAGAACCCGAACCTTGGAGTCGCGCCGCCTGGTGGTGGGCAGGCTGGTGCGGCGGCGGGAGCAGGAGCAGGCGCGGCGACGGGTGGAGAGCAGTGGGCGGCAAGTCAGCTTGCGCTCGGTGGAGCGAACCCGGCAATGGCGGGCATGACCCCTCAGCAGTTGATGAGCTACGGCTTCAGCTCGAGCCAGGTCGAGTTTATGAAGCAGCCTGGAGCGGTTGCGGCTGGAGCGCAGGTGGGGCAGCCGCAAACTCAGCAGCAGGGTGGACAGACTCAGCAGGCGCCGGCCGTGCCCGGGGTGACGGGCGAGGGGAAGACGTTGGTCTCGGAGCCGTCGCTGGAGCAGTTGAGTGAGGCGAGGGCGACGGTGTCGCAGATGAAGCAGACGATGGAGGCAACACGAGGTGCGTTACTGTTTTCATGCTATCGGACTGGATGATAGCTGACTCGACACTTGCTTTGCAGCCAAACTCAAGTTCGCGACGGTGCCGGAGGAGGAGCGGGCGAAGAACGCCGAGCGGACGCACGAGCTCGTTCCCGTCGTCAAGAAGGTTCACGAGATTCTGCCGATGTACCTCGCGATGAGTGGAGACCATGCTACAGTGCAGAGGATTCTCACGATGGTGCGTTGTTTTGCTCCGTGTACGTAGTAAGCTTAGGGTGCTGACGTGGCTACGTTCGCAGGCGCTGCTCTTCACCGATCAAATTCGATACATCGGCAGCGGCCAGTTCGCTCTCACCCTCGACGGGCTCAATAGCCTCCGCGACGAGTTCACTCGCTGCTGGAACTTCGTCCGGACATATCACAAGTCTGGTGCGAATCGCCCTCCGCCCACCGGCAATGCGAACACGAACGCGGCGGCCAACGAGGCGGCACAGGCCATCCCTCCGGCGCCAGGACCGTCGGGGCTTCAGGGAGTCCAGAAGGATCAGTTTGGTCTCATGGCGCAGAAGAATGCCGCGCTGCGCGTTGAGGACCTCAAGCCACCGCCAGTCAAGCATCGTCGTAACACGTCGTCCGCCCAGTCTCCGCCGTTCCCATCTCCCGCGTTCACCAACTCGCCACAGACGCCGCAAACCGACGTCGAGAGTCCACCGAAGGAGGCGGCGAGAGTTGTGCGAGCTGGGAAGGCGCCGGCGAAGGGTCGTCCGGCGAAGAAGGACACGCCAGTCGGGAAACTCGTCAAGATCGAGGGTCGGGATTCACCAAGCCCGAGAGCAGCGCCCGTCGGCGAGGACGAGCAGGTGTCACTGAAGCGGAAACGCGAGATGGAGGAGGCGGAACAGGACCCCGACAGATTTATCGAGAAGGCGTTGAAGGGCCTCGACCAGCCGATCACCTCGACGTTCCTCGCCAGCGATATTACCAGTCACCTGCCCTTCGACTTCAACCCTGTCATTCCTCCTGTACAGGAGTTGAAGAAACCGCTCTCCTTCACCTCCGTTCCTCCCTCTGCCGTCCCCGCCATCTCCGCCGTTGCCGTGCCTCCCATACCGGCGCTCAACGGCCTCGTCGCTCCCGCGTTCGACTTTGATTTCTTCATCGACTCGACTGCCGCCGGATTCGACGATCCTCCTGCCGAGACACCGGAGCTTGTTGGCGGGATCGGTGGACCGGAAGGGCCTTCGCCGCCGTCGGACGAGGAGAGCGACGCCAAGATGGACGACGCAACGAAGCCTTCGCCAACGAAGAAACCTCTTCCGCCGACGCTCGCGTTGTATACCCCAGGAATCGGCCAGAACGAATTTGGACTTGGCCACGACGTCTTCGGCGAGACGGAGGACTTTGACAAGCTGTTGAACCCCGAGGCAGGCGATTATGGACTGCCGTCGACGTTCTCTTGGGAGGGTGATCTGCCGACGGGAAGTTGGGCGATTTATTCAAGCCTGGAGGGCCAGTGATGGCGTTCTTCGGAGGCGCTCGTGAGGGGTGGAGTTTTTCCCTTGCGAGCTGTGGGACCCTGTTCTGGATTGTTCGCGTTAATTCTTTGAGCTCTAATTTGTTGATCATATGTACTTTACGAAAGTAGCTTATAGATTAATTCCATCATGGCATCCCAAGATTTTCTTCCCTTGGCATCATGTGGTGCTCGACCTCAGTCTCTACCAGGCTCAGCCCAAACCGTGTCCACGGTAGACTATTCGCAGCAGTCAGCGACTGAACGTATTGAAAAATCGTCAGATTGCTCAAAGATTTCAGCGCCGACATGTAGTACAGTTGTGCTCGTTTGAAGAGGCCTACAGCCTTGCGCGAGAGTACTGTCGTCCGCCAACGTTCGGGGCACTCGACGTGCGAGCAGCGGGCTGAGATCTCAGCTCAGGGTCAGCCACCAGCCATAAAATAATCATGGAAGTTGTGGCTCACACTATACGCTGCGTTGCGCCTCGAATCGTTCCGCTTGCCTAGCGACTTCGACGATCCGCTGATCCACTCCGGGACCCGGTTGAAAGCGACGTCCTTGAAGAAAGCACTGTCACTCGCCCCAGCCTGTTCAACCATTAGTTAACTATCTGTGGAGTCTGGGCATGGCGCAGAAACTTGCGTCAAACTCGTGCGAAGTGGCGCGATAAGACTTGCTGTCGTGCTGGGCCGATTCGTAGACGTACACCATGTTGCTCATCTGGCCCAACAATCAGCAGGATACAGAGGTACAAGGGAAAGTGGCTTACATGCATCTTAAAGTACTTGCACGTCTTATAGACCTGTAGGTGTTTCGAGAGCCAGTACTTGACTTTCTCCTCCACGTGGTGCTCGTGCAGAATCTTCATCAGCGCCTCTCGGTCTGTTGTTGTAGTTTGTTAGCAGATCTCTCTCTCATTGGCGCGCCCGACTCACAGAACATGACTTGGAGAAGCCATTTCGGGCGGAACTGTAGGTCAACGATGAGCGTCTGTGGTGCCTGTTGTGAGAGAGGGGGCCAACGCACGGGTTGGTAGTCCTTGCGGGCCATAATCTCCAGCATCTTTGCGGTCGGAGGCTTCGTATACTGGATAGACAGGCTATTCAGCTCTAACCCTTCATGGACTCGTATTCGTTGAAGAGCGCACCTTGGTGTCGACCACGCACATCTCAACGTCCCACGTCCCGTCCTCAACAATGACCTTGCAGAGCAAAAAGTCGGGCTGGAACTGCCCGAAATGGTACGTGGGATTGATTCTGTGCAGCTCCTCGAATACAGGGGATTCGAAAAAGGTCTTCTTTCGGAAGTCGCTGGAAGAGGTTGTAAGGGCTCGCCGAGCAGCTGGGCGGAGTTCAGCAGGCTTACATGTAAACGTCATAGTTTGACGAGTTCGAAACCACCATTCGATTGACGGCCAACTTGATGGCTTCCACTATCCCGTCCACCAAGCCCTGAATCCCGGCGACCGTTCTGACGAGGTGATGCTGCTTCTCGTAATGGTCCTTGACGACTTTCTCAAACTGGATGCCTTTCCGAAGCACGTTCTCGTCGGGAATATCCTCGTCGAGCTCAGGCGAGTCTGAGCGACTGTTCCTGCTTTGGTCAGAGGAGCTGCCGCTGTTGCCCCCGGGCTTGAAGTTCACGGGGGACCCGAGCCGGCCGGCGTGGAACTCCTGGGCGAAGAGAGCGCGGATGTGTTGTTTGTCGTTGTCTGGTCGAAACGTGTCAGCTGTGTCGCCAACTACCGAAGTTGAGAGTAGCATACAGTGGGAGTACTGTAGAGCTGCGTAGCAGTTGCACATGTTGGTGATTGTGATGAGGTTGGGCTCGGCGGACATGATGCTGCGACGACCGTGAGCCGACACGTGGAGAACACCGTTTTACAGACCGACTCACCAGGCGAGCTATAGATAGGGACCGATTGATCTCAAAATCAAAAATGAGAGTCTGGATGGTGAGAGAGAAAGAGAGAGCGATTGCTGGTGGTGTCTTAAGGAAGCCGGAGGCCGGCCGGTCTAAACTTCGCAGGCTCGCACGCGCCTTCCCCCGTGGAGGAAGGAGCTACATACGGCACTTTTTGGTCGCACAAGTACACGTGCCTCGTATCAATTCTGCGCACGCTCGCGGTCTGTTCCGGCTGCGCAATCGCGACCCCTCGCGGGAGTATGCGGGCGCACGCCGACCCGTCAAAGCCCTGGTTTCAAAGTGTTTTTTAGCAAAGATCTCGCGTCCTTTCCGATCTCGAGCAGAGTTGTTGAGCTTGTATCTCATTGGCTCTCCGTTGCTTAACGTTAAAAAGGTCAGGTAAGGTGCACCTCGGCGAAATTCTGGGGCAAAATGCGGGTCAGGGTCAAGCTGAAGACTCCTGTCTTTCTTGGCATAATTGGTCGGATGCCAGTCCCTCATCTCACTGGCATCGATGCTGGACCATCGAACCTTGTTACTCAAGAGAGGTGCCTCCGTTCCGTCAAGATCCGTAAGGCATGTACGTAACAGTGGCACCAAGCAAGCACGCGTGTCGGTCACGCTTGCACGCACAAAGCGTTGCATCGGAGACGATTTGGATCTCATTCGCTACTTTAGCTACAGAGTAATACTACAATGAAGGGCCTCACGAATCGCAGTCGGTCTCTCCCCGTGGCTTTGCTTCCCCGAAAGGAAATGACGTGGCGAGTAAAGTCTCTTTCACCACCTCAAGGAGGCGTTCTTCGAAGTCGAGATCAGCTGGAATAGTCAATAAAGTTTTCTATGGTGGGAATGAACTTTCTACATACACCCAGAGGAACTGGTAGGTGACTGAAAGTCAAATGGCGTCGGCGACGACAGCGCAGGCGAGTACGGCGTTGAAGTTCGATCCCTCACTAACCCTCTTTCATCTCCCTCAACACCATTCGCACCCGACCCCGACTCCCCACCCAATCCCTCCGACAACCTCCGCTCCCTTGACTGAGGCGACAGCCACGCGAACGGCGGTGGCTCACGGCCTGGCGAGAGCCTCCCTCCATGCACCCAAGACGACCCTTTCTTCTTCCTCTGTTTTCTACTCGTAACCTCAAGCAATGTGCTCCTTGCAACCTCCGTTCCGTGCTCCCTCTCGCCGACGTCGCCGCATCCCGTCCACTCGTCCTCTTCCTCGTCGCGTTCCTCAAAGTCGTTCCCGTCGCCGACGGGTTCATCGAAATACCTCTGATTATGTTGAAATCGTCTTTCATCTACTCCAAGTACAGGCCTTTCGAAGTTATCGAGCGAGCGAAAGACCATCGGCGAATACAGCTTGTCGACCCACCGGCTGAACTCGAGGTCCTGGCCTTCGACGTCCGCGACGAGCGAGAGTGCGCCGACGCACGCCGTGAAGAGTTTGGCCATGCTTGATTGCGAGGAGAAGTAGAAGGGTGGTGGAGGTCGAGTGAGGGGCTTGAACGCCGGGAGGTAGTGGAGGCCGAAGTGCGAGAGGAGGGAGGGGGAGGTGAGGTGCGTGATCGTGTTCTGAGAATTGTTCATTCAGCAACGAATATCAATCAGGGTAAGTGTTGAAGTTGTATTCACCTCAGAAATGCCACCATCAAGTTCCATCCTAACCCTTCGCTCCGCACTCGTCCTCAACAATTCCGCTCCAAGCTCGACGAGTCGCGCGATGCCGTCCCTCGATCCCCAGTTCGGGTGCTTGCTGAACCACGTGAGTGAGTTCATTGATGGCAGAAAAGCGTAGGTCGGCTTGAAGAACGGCGGCGTCCAGTGCGCTGGCGGATCGTCGGGCGACGTCGGCGTTCGTGCGAGTCGTTGGGATGGCTCGCTGCAGCGTCGAAGTCAGTCGAGCTAGGACGGCGTTAGGAAATGGTAGAAGACTGACGGAGTCGATCGTGAGCCTTGCTGAATCATAGCGTAAAGTGTGTAGTGCAGTTTGTGTTGAAGGGTACCGGTGGAGGTAGGAGGTCAAGGAACAGGCGCGCCAAAGGCTGCGCTCGAAGCGCGGACAGACACCACGTCACTCTTTTTCTTGGTGTAAAGCTTTCAAAGCTGACAGTCAGCCAGAAAATGCTTCTATCCGGTGGAAAACTTGGCAGCTTGATGGAAGTCGAGGTTTGAGGCTCAGCACAACAGGGCCAACGGACGCAGGAATGCATGGACGGCAGCTCAGACCGACATCACCGGGCCAAAGTGCAGCTGCACAACGGCTGAAGGGTGTCTTGACGATCTTTTCTTTCCCAGCCATGACTTTGGTGGGGCTGGAGATGCCTTTCTGAGTGGTGCCCACGTGTACATATTGTTGCCGAGCTTGAAGCGGTAGTAAATCGGACATCTGTTCGACGGCCGGTGGGATGAGCTGAAAGATACTGAAGGAAAGCAAAATCACGGGCGTTGGCTTGTGAAAGACGAGTGGGGCCATCTGGAACTCCAAAGTGCGATGCCCCAATGCTCTCGGAAGCTGGTGCCCATCGCGATGCTTTCTCTTTCTCTTTGCTCTTTGCTCTCACACTCTCACCAGACCTTGCCTCGTGTCCGACACATTGCAAAAGCCCCTCATACCAGGCAGTCTCAAGGAATGGAGGCGAGGGCCTCACGACATTCAGCAGCTGTGGCAGCGCTTTCGCGAAGACTGCGGCCAGCGGGTACCGACTCTTCGAGCCTGGAAACGCTCGCGTAACTAATCCACCTGCCGGCTATGAGACCGGCGCTCCGGACGAGTTTCACTGTTGGACGCCGACAGGTCCTCCCAAGAAGGGAATGTTTGAGTTCATTGTAGCGGTACGTGGCTCACAGCCCTGGACTTGGTACTGCCATTAACTAACAGCTCGCTCAGAGTCGAATGGTCTCCGCCGAAGTGACGTCTACTGGTGCCTACGTGGTCATTCGCGTCATAGCCCACACGTCAAGCCCGTCCGAAGAGCTCGACATCCTTCGCCACGTGTCACGTGAGGATCTGCGGGCGGTGCCAGGCAATCGCTGCCTGCCGATGCTGGAGGAGGTCCACACCTGCGGGTTTACGTTTGCTATCCTTCCCTTCGTCTCACAATGGGGGGTTTATTGCCCACCGTTCCAGTCACGGGAAGAAGTCAACCAGTTGGTCGTTGAGGTCCTTGAGGTGAATTTGACAACAACAACGGGTTCCAGGCCTAATCTAACCTGCTGCTAAAACTAGGGATTCACATTTCTCCACTCTCAAGGAATATCCCACCAAGTAACGTCCTCTTCTTCCTCACCGCTGCACCAAATAGCGGACTGACTCTATTGCCGGTATAGGACTTTAGCTCGAGGGAAATCATGTCCAACTACGGCTCCACAACCGCTCTTCCACGGAACGAGAAGGGTGGACTCATCTCCGACTTTCGAATACTCTTCCCAATTCGCTACTACCTCATCGACTTTGAACTCAGCACCCGCTTCGACTTGTCGTCCGATCCCGCCACGTGGCTTGTCACTGGGCCGCCTAACAGCCGCTACGGCGCGGTGGACGCAGACGGCTACGGCAAGAGCTATCCACCAGAGGCCAGAGCGGGTCACCCATACTGTCCATTCAAGATGGACGTCTATCAATTGGGCGACTTTTTGTGCGAGCTCGTAAGCTGCTCTAGTGTTTTCCTTGTCGAGTGATTCTCTTGAAGATGACGATCTTCTCATAGGAGGGGGACATGTGCGATCCTGCATTGGTTCCCATTTTTGAACGGATGGCTGCCGACGACCATACCACGCGTCCGACGGCCGCCGAGGCCCTCGCCGAGGTCTCCGCCATCTTGCACAAGCGGAAGACCTTGCAAGATGTCTTCTTATTTGAGCATAGTGGATACGCGACGGAGATCCTGAAAGAAGTCTGTGGGGATAGCGACTGAGTGCAAGTTCATCCTGTTTATTAATCACTCGCGTCAAATGGGCGATCGTAGTTCCCGGGCCTTGCGGAATTGATGGAATTGCTTGGCATATACGCATTTTTGTTCAAGCGCACTCCCCCATGCCCTTCATTCATCCTTCTTGAGAATCCACCCTCACTTGATTGCCCGAGCGTGAAGTACGTCCGCCGGCGACACGAGCTGGCTTCGTGACGTGGCGACGCTGAAATGCTTCGGGTGCCCATAAAGCTGCACTGAAGCACCACAATTTAGAAGTTGAGACTGCGAGCATTTCCTGCCCTGTGGACAAACATTGAGTGAAACGTAAAGTGTGAAGAAGTGTGGATCCTCGGAACTGGCCCCGAGCGCAGCATGCCTCCTTCCCCTGACTTGAGCTCGAAAAACGGGGGCGCTGGCTCTGCTTCTGACCACTTTCTCACATCACATCCAGCCCTTCTACGTTCAAAGAATGTATCGTGGCTCATGATCACTTTTCATCGCTACACTTGTCGTGGAACGGTCTCCATCGGGGCTCGCCAAGGGCCTCTTTCGCGGCCAGGTTCTGTCAAGGCTGAGTCGGCGATCGCGCTTGCTTCCATTCCATCCCTAAAGGGTGAGATTGAAAGCATATGCTGATCTTCCTGTACTCTCCCTCCGAGCCTATCAGCTTTGCATTTGGCGTCCACACGAGCGAACAACAAAGTGTCTCGGAGGAGTAAAAGCGGAGCGAGGGCGCATGACCACTCGCCTTCGTTTTTCGCAGTGTTTTGTACAGAGCACTGCTTGAACGATAGAGCACGGTCATTGCGACCGGGTGCAGACCGTTGTACGCCCGGTTTTCGTGCCCTGAGCACGATTCGCCGTCGCGCCGTCCCTCGCCACTCAAAGTCCCCGAACCTGGTGACGCCATTCACCTTCCACTCATACTATCTTTGTAAGAGCTGGAGGTGGTAGAATGTGCCACTGGGCTCGACACTGGAACGGCTCTTGCTTCTGTGCTCGCATCTAAACGTTTGCGCCCGGCGTTGCCTTTCCCAATATCGCTCGTCCCACTTGCTTTTTGTAAGGTAACGCGGAGGTGAGCGAATCAACAAGGCGGAGGTTGGGACAGAACACGTACCCAACACTTTTGCAGCGCCCATGAAGGCACCCCAACTGTGGGAGTCCGCGATCCGTTGGCCCGCATAGAACCCAAGAGTTGCACTGCTGTTGAGGGCGAATGGACTCCAAGAGCTCCTATGAACCTCATAAGATGGGTGTAGTACAATCTTGTGTTGTGACTATCGTTAATACAGCTATAGCGGTTAAGGAAGGCTCGCTTCAAACGTGCAAACAGACGAATGCCTGTCGCTGAGACTGTGGAGGGTCGACTCGCAGGCCATCCACGCTTCCATTCCCACCGTTCGGCCGTAGGATTTGAAAGGTGTAACAAGCAAGGGTGGGACTCCCTCCCGGTAAAATCTTCTACGGTAATTTTTCGCGCCAATTCGAGCGCGCGCAGCGTGAAGTCTCGGAACCGTGTGGTACAAGTGAGGGCCGTACGACCGCTCGCTTCGTAATTGTGAATGCTCCGCTCAGAGCACTGATTTGACAATAAACTGGCGGCTTTGACCCCTATTCATCATGTTGAGGCTTTTTTTTTTTCTATCCGCTCACCATGCTCACCGTCTGACATGCCCTGTGGGCGAGTGCGCGAGCTCCTCGCACCAAAGGATCCCTCTCACGGTGAGGTTGGTGAATATTCACCGATTGGTCAAACAAAAACGTTCCAGACACTTGGTCAGCCCCAATAGTCATTTGGGCTGACCCTTCGTGTCCGCCGCCGGCAAGGTTGCGTCGGATGATACGTACTTCATCACCGTACTTCATCACTGGCTCGTTACTCTTGCTTTTCAAAGA
>JALBUQ010000195.1:0-33013 GCA_024364755.1 Pseudohyphozyma bogoriensis
AGACTGACACCAGGAGCGTCGAGGATGAAGACGCTGCCGTCGCCCCAGTAGTCGAAGCCGGGGAAAGCACCAACTTGGACGTTGAATTGTTCTTTCGTGAGCTCGACGACCCTTCTTCCCGAAATGGGGGTGTCATCGGTGTTGAACGAGGACTTGGGGTCCGCCGGGTAGCCTTTGGACGTGAACGATGAGTGTGCGCCAAGTAGCCACGCTAGATAAGATGCTTACCAGGTCTAGCAAGCTCGACACCACCTGGTCCACAAATCAATCCAACAGAGGAAGGGAAATGGCTCAAGTCGCCGACGTGGTCCCTGTATCACGCCTCTGTTAGCAACAGCCGGTCCATCCGACGGGCCGCAGGCAAGGACGACGGACCAATGCTGGTGACTGTAGTAGCTCCACGGTTAGCAAGAACTCTAAGCCAGGAAAAAGAGGAATCAAGCGCACGAGTAGATCACATCGTCAATCTTAGTCATGTCAACACCCCCAGCCTCAAGCTGCTGAGCGATGGACTTGGGGGGCGGCGTTGGGACGTACGTCTTGAAAGCGGCGACACAGTTCGCAGCATACTTGTACGGATCCGTCTTGATGCCCAAATCCAACACAATCGACCGCCCATTCCCCTTGTTCTATCGTCGTCAACAGCCCGGACGCCGAGAGCCTCAGCTCAACGCTTCCACACTTCAACCAGCGGGAGTCTGCGCACCTCGATCAAGAAAGAGAACACAGGAATCTTAACCTCCTTGCTCTCTCCAGCAATAAGTGACCCCAGCGGCATGGTCACGTATCCGCCATCGAGGATTGACACAGTCGCCGTGGCGGTGCCATCCGGGATGGGGGACCACGGCAAATCCGCCGTATCGGGACGTTCGAGAGCACCGAGATTCTTGCTGTCGGGAGAATAGACGAATCCACAGCCGCACATTGTTGTTGTTGAGTGATGGAGGTGATGGGAGGAAGTAAGGAGGATCGGACGAAACGCCGCCCGACACGCTTCTCGCCGATAAGATCCGCGCGTGCCGAGCGGTGGACTTTGCGGCGGAGAGGCGCGCAGGCTTTGGCTCGGAATTCGTGCGGTTCCTTCTTTGGTGCCTCCACTTCTTGCACTACTTTTTGCTTTGCGTCCGACGTATTTGTGAAGTCCAGCATGTCTTCGACAACTGAAACAGAACGGACGCCCTTGGTTCCTCCACCAAAGGATGTGACGCCCGACTCGTCTGACCCGGCCTCGCTCACCGGACGCGCGAGGAGCCTCGTTCTTTGTGCTGTGTTCATGTAAGCTTTGTCGAATGCAGCTCTTCTGCTTATAGTGGGCTCTAGCAGCTGACCCTTGAACGTGCAGGACTGTCTTCCTGGGTACGAGCGAACTACTTCGGAGTCGTCGGCTACTCGTGAGGCTGACACAACAGGGTGTCTAGGCGCGTTGGACAGCACGATCGTATCAGTTCTAGTCAGCGACATTAGTTCTTCCTTCGCAAAGGCCAACCAGGCGAGTTGGCTTGGTACGAGGTCCGTAAACGCTTCCCGAGGTACCAGAGAACAACAACTGATTGCCTCATCTCTGCACAGCTACCTCCTCAGCACCGCTACTTTCACTCCGTAGGTCGCACTCATTTGCTATTGGACATTTGCTGACCCTTCTCCATAGGTTGTACGGCCGACTAGCAGCGATCCTAGGCCGCAGATGGGCGGCATTGTTGGCCATCAGTCTGTTCTCCATCGGGACCGCGATTTGTGGCTTCGCACCATCGATGTCGTGGTTGATTGCTGGCCGATTGGTGAGTGTCTCGACCAGGGGAAGGACCGGATGGGCCCAGGTGCTGATTGCTGTGCACATCAGGTTGCCGGTATGGGCGGAGGTAAGTTCCGCGCGACTTGGCGGGCGCCGGCGGCAGAGCTGACGAAAAATGTGAACACGGGAAGGCGGGATCATGGCTCTTTCTTCAGGTGAGTGCTTAAGCCCCAGACAATAGGATAGAATGCTGACTGCTCCTCTAGTTATCGGAAGTGACCTCGTGCCGCTGAAGCACCGCGCTCTCCTCCAAGGTTTCTGTACGTCACGGCCTCCCAGTTCCATCATACCAACACAAATACAGCTTTCTGAACCGAAAGCTCATAGCAAACCTATTTTACGGCGCCGGTTCCGGACTCGGAGGACCCGTCGGCGGCCTCATCTCCGACAACTTCGGCTGGCGCTGGGCATTCATCATCCAGCTCCCCTTGCTCGTGACAGCCATCGCTTTGGTGTTCTGCTTCGTCAGGTACACCGTTCCCGGCCAAGGTCAAAGCAGGAAGGAGATGCTCAGTCGCGTCGACTACGGAGGCTCGCTTTCGCTCATCATCAGTGTCTGTCCCTCCGCTCTATCCTATCAAGACGAGTAACAGAACGCTGACATGGTAGGAGGCAACAGCTCGGATCGCTCCTCGTTGGACTCTCTTATAAAAACAACAACAACCTCGAGTGGAACAACCCTCTTGTATGGGGACCGTTGATCGTGTTCGGCGTCTTCACGGTCGTTTTTGTGCTCGTGGAAGCGTTCTGGGCGAAAGAGCCAGTGATGCCGATCCCGTGCGTGCATCGTTCTCTCCACCCATACAAAGTCTGACGTTGGATATCCTCTAGCCTTCTCAAGCAGAGAAACCCGATGCTTCACTGCATCGTGAGTTGTCATCGGCCCACAGCTTGCGGACATTTTGCTGACGTGGTGCTTCTCAGACTAACATCTCTATGGCGTCCACTGCGTTCAGCGTCCTCTACTTCTACCCTATGTAAGGCAAACACTATGGTACTCAGCGTGTCAATGCTGATGTGACTTTTCCAGGTACTTCGAGGTCGTGAAGCTTCAGTCCGCTTCCGTTTCCGGCTCCCACCTCCTCCCCAACTCGGTTGCGCTGAGCATGGGCTCGCTCTTTGCTGGCTACGTACGTGACCTTTCTACCCTTTTACAAGCGCCTTTTTTTAACTGTTAGCTGCAGATGATTCGCCACACCGGTAGCTACAAGCTCCTCACCTCGTTCGGAACGGCCCTCCCCGTCGCCTCGTGTGTGATGATGGCTTGCCTCACCGCGAGGACGGGACTGTTCCTTCAGTGGTTCTCGGTCATTCCTGGAGGATTTGGTTACTCTGTGAGCTGTTTTCAAACTCTTCTCTGCAGCACTGAAGCTGACTCTCCGATCAGTCGGCTTTGACTTCTGGATTGATCGCTCTGATGGCTTCGGTTCCCCGCTCCGAAATGGGTGCGTACCGAGTCGCTCGCCTACCTGAAAGAAGCTTCTGACTTGCGATGCATTTATCAGCCACCGCTACTGGTCTGAGCTACCTCTTCCGTTATGTACGCTGGTTGGCACCAATCACCTTGGACGGAACGCTGATCTCCTCGCTCTCAGGTCGGCCAAGTCGTCGGGGTCGGTATCTCGTCTGCGGTTCTCCAATCCGTCCTCACCGCCCAGCTTCACGCCCGAATCACTGGCCCTGGAGCCGAAAAGGTCAGTCTCTTTTTCAATCATCGCCTCACAACACCCTCTGACGTCCGTTGCTCCGCGCTCAGACAATCAACAAGATCCGCCACGTCGCGACTTCAATCGCGACGCTCTCGCCCGAGGACAAGGAAGCCGCCATCACTTCTTACGAGCTTGGACTGAGGTGCGTCGGTTTTCACTGCTGGTCCCAACTCCACAACTGACGTAACCGCTTCCAGGTCCGTCTTTGTCCTGAACGCGGGCATCTCGCTCCTCGCTTTCGGCGCGACGTTGTGGTTGAAGCAGTACCCTCTTCACGGGAGCTTTGAGGAGGAGGACGCCGAGAGGAGAAGGAGGGAAGAGGCGGCAGATAGAGATGAGGACTAATAGCTTAGGATTGCTGCATTATACAGAAGGGTTCATAATAGCCGCGTGGGTTTAGCGATAGCGAGGTTCCGTATTGGATCGTGGCAAGCCCGGGTGATGGAACATTTGATAATGAGTGAGACCCTGGGGAACGGAGCTACTAAGTGGAATCTGAGAAGTGCTGTTCCCGACATGAGTGCTAGGCTGCATCACTCCCCATCGAGACGACGTGGCCATTCGCAAAGGGTTTTCGGCTATGCGCTGAGAACCCTCACTCTCGCCATTGAACACCCCCGGCTGAGAAGGAAGCTGAATTAAGAGTCATGTGCTGTGAGCTTTCGAACGGTTTTGAGAACAGAAGTGTGGAGTTTGACTAACCACTGGCTTGTTGTACTGCACCGCCTGTACGAGGTGAGGGTTTTGCGCTTTCCACCTTGCGTAGTCGGGGTCCTGCAACTCCTCTTCAGCCCATCTTCATTAACCTACAGAAGGGTGCTCACCTGTTGCTCCGGATTCATCGGGCCCCACACCTCTTCGAAACGTTGCGCTCTGGCGGCGATCCTCGCCTGCTCTTCGGCCGTTAAGACAGGATTGGAGCTCAAAGGGCCACCCTATGTAGACGGGATTGTGAGCCTTCCCTTCACATAGGTTCCCAGACAGTCGTGAGCCGGACACCGACCGCCGACCTCAACATAGTCAAGGCTTGCATGAAGACACTCACCTTGTCTCTTCTTTCAGGAACGTACTATGAGTAGGAGGAGTAAGGACGGGCTCAAATCAGCCGAGACTGACTCGGATTGCTTGCGTCTGGGACGTACCTGTTGAGGAATGTCTTCGGCCCTGCGCTGGTCATTCTTGCGCCGGTGTGCCGACTTTGCCATGGGTGCGAATGATTGAAGGTGTACTTTGAAGAAGAGGTGCAAGAAGAAAGAGAAACACCCTCCCTCGAGAAGTGGCGTTTGCTGTGTCGAACTCCTGGCCCCCTCCACGGAGCGGACCGGGAACCGAGCACCGCCACACACTCGCGCGTCCGTTTTTCATGTTGCTCTACCTCGGGTCGGAGCCAGAAAAGTGTTTGTTGAAGAAACTCTGTTACTGCTTGCCTCTCAAGCAGAGTTGCCTGAACGCCCGGTGTGCAATATCGGTGCGTTTCATGCGTCCTGCAATGGTATCACTGAGGGCAGATGCAATCAGATTCACCAGAGCCATCAAAACCAAAATAAAAGTAGACAAAATCTCCAATTTTCAATACGTGATCCTACTGTGTTACCCCTTCCGACAGGCCACACAGAAAGCGCTCAACATTCGACTCGTCAGAAGAATCCTCCGTCGGCTTGGGAGTTGTTGAAAGTCGTTGTACTGTGTCGAGGAGGGGGCTTTTGTGATCTGTTCGTACTGCTTGGGTGTGCATAAGCTGTCCCAAATCCTGTTCCCCAATGCTGAGGGGGCGGAGGTGGAGGGTGCTAAGATAACACGTCAGCTCTCCCGTATGAGGCATCAGAGCTTTCCTCTGTGAAGCCCAGTGAAAGCATCGCACCTGGTATGGGTAATAGCTCTCGCTTCCCATCGGAGCCATTCCTTGATGTTGAGCACCGTAGGGCATGATCGGTCCTCCCATCATCGGATACTGAGAGGGCGCTTGAGTTGATGGATGCGGTACCTAGCGGAACGCGTCAGGTGAGACCCATGTACACTGTTGAAAAACTCACCTGATAGGCGTGTTGATTTATCTGAGGTCCCCATACTGCAGCAAGCCTTTGCTGCGTTTCGTACTCCCTTTGCGCGCGTTCTTCGGGGCTGAGCTGTTCCTCCTCCTGCGCGTGACCGAAGGAGACGGGATTGGAGCCTAAAGGTTGATAGCGCTGCGTCTCGTGCTCGTGTCCAGGCTGAGGATAGGGCTGATCCAAACGCGTTCCGCTGCTTCCTGGCACTGGTGGTGGTGGGGGAGGAGGTACCCCTCCGTAAAGACTCTGGTTCTGCACGGCTTCCAGCGTCGTCAAGATGCGTCCTCATCTGTCTCCCCTCGTGAACTACGTACCTCGTTCCTGCTTTTGGGGCGAAACTACAGCAGAATTGGCACTTGTGTCAACAGTGAGCTTTGAACAGGTCGGGCGGTCTGGGCTCACCTGCTCGCCGAACGTTTGAGACGCCTTCTTTCTCAGCTTGCGGAGACCCTCTCTCGTTGAGCCGTTGGGCATCGTGATTTGAAAGCGTCCAAAAGGCAGATTTTGCCTGAAGAGAAGGAGGGCGAATCTTTGCGAACGGCGGCGTCCACCCCTCCTCTCCGCAATTCCGTGGAAGCACCGCCACGCATCCGCCGGGACTCCTCTGCGCTGTGAGCGTTTCAAAGGTTCATACATAAACTGTTACTTGTATTATGCCTTTGAGTTTGAGCTTTTAGGAGGGTCACTGCTTTACCAGTTTTCGAAATGGTCCGCAGAGTGGAGCACAGCCTAAATCGTTGAAAGTCCTAGTGTACTTGAGAAAGAGTTCTCCTGAAAGTCGTTATTGTCACTGATCAAACCCCTCTAGTCACTCATAGTCAATTTGTGTTCGCTGGCGGAGGCTGCGACGACGTGGAATACCGGTAGTACTGCTTGTCAGGCGGGGGTCCACGCCACCCGTGCCGAATCTTTATAACGATGTCTTATGAATACCAGGGGCTCAACGTTTTGCTGACCTGAAGAGACGGAGAGGTAAAAAGGAGGATGAGGAGCAGAGAATGCTGTGTCATATCGGGCGCACAGCCCTGGCTCCTGGCCCCGCTCTCACCCTCTTGGATCGGTTGGTCAGTAAAGAGGGGTCGGCAAAGGCGGAGCTAGTTCCCGTTTGAGAGCTCGTAGGACGGCTGCGCAGTCTCCTGTATGATCCACACGGAACGAAGCCACGCCCAGCAGGATGATGTGGTGTTTTGACGCCGGTGTTGGTCGAATCAAGCCGTTGAAAGAAGCGGAGGCTCAGAACAATCCTAGCTATTCAGTCAAAGGGTACGAAGATGAAATAATAAAGAAATTAGCTCGCGTGTTCACGGCTTACCACACCGGCAAGCGACGAACCAGCTCGCTTGTTCAAAGCTGCCCGCTGCCCAATCATCTCGCCCCAGAAAAAAGGCGGAGGCGGCGGGGGTGCCAGAGCTTGACTCGTTGCCCGCGCCGCTTTCGCTTCCTCTCACCACCACCCACACAACTTTCACTATTAAAAATATGGTCGCCATGCTGAAGCAGAGCATGCGCCGCTCCGCCCGCTCGTTCTCGTCGTCGTCGCGCTCGGCGACGCTCATCAAGCCTCACTTCAACGAGGGCATGAACAGGTACTCGCGCATCATCACCGCCGACAAGACTCAGGGTGCCTCCCAGGTCAGCTTGAATCGCTCTATTTTAAACGATTAGCAAGGGTAGCTTACGATGGCGGGATCTCGTAGGCCATGCTGTACGCGACAGGAGGAATTGACTCAGAGGCGGATCTCGCGAAGCCCATGGTCGGTGTCGCCAACGTCTGGTGCGTTTGAGCTGCTAGATCTGGAGAGTATGAGCTAATCTCTGTGCTACTACAGGTACGAGGGTAACCCGTGCGTTCTGCCTTCCGCGTGACGAGCAACAACAACTCCGCTGACCTTCTCCGAACTCACCGCAAAAAGATGCAACATGCACGTCCTCCGCCTCGGCCAGCGCATCAAAGAATCCCTCACCAACGCCGGCATCACGGGCTACGGTTTCGGAACGGTTGGAGTGTCGGACGGTATCTCGATGGGAACGTTCGGCATGAGCTACTCGCTCCAGAGTAGGGATCTGATTGCCGACCAGGTCGAGACGGCTGCTGGTGGTCACTGGCTCGACGGAATGGTCTGCATTCCTGTGAGTCTTCTTGAGGAACTTTTTTCGTGGTGCAGAGGGGATGAGAGCTAACGAAGACGCGGAGGACAGGCTTGCGACAAAAACATGTGAGCTGCTGCCTGGCATCAATGCGAGGCGTGGGGAGGTGCTGACGAGCTTCTGACTATCCAGGCCCGGTGTTTTGATGGGTATGGGACGTCTTAACCGTCCTGGTATCATGGGTGCGTTCCGATATTCTACTCACACGACGCGGCTGGGGAGCGCCCGTGAACGCTGCTGACAACACTCCCCACACACCACAATCCGCGCAACAGTCTACGGAGGAACGATGCAGCCCGGATCGTGCGCCGACAACCCCCAGCTCGACGTCGTCTCTGCTTTCCAGTCGTACGGAAAGTACTTGGAGGAGGGTCAGACCCCTGAGGCTGAGGCGAGGAGGTTGGATGTCGTCAAGAACTCGTGCAGGAAGGAGGGTGGTGCTTGCGGTGGTACGTTGCCCTTGATGCTGCTTTGTATGTTGACCGGAGAGCTTACATAATTGTTCTTCACAGGAATGTACACTGCCAAGTTAGCGTTTCCTCTCCGTAGCTTCATTTTCGTTCTCCTCGACTGATATCTGCCACTTCTAGCACCATCGCTTCCGCCGCCGAGGCCATGGGAATGACCCTTCCCGGCTCCTCTTCCACCCCTGCTGCCTACCAGCAGAAGCTCGACGAGTGCGATGCTGTCGGTAAGGCCATGTACAACCTCCTCGAGAAGAACATCACCCCGCGAGACATCATGACCCGCGCTGCTTTCGAGAACGCTATGGTTCGTCGCTTTGGATCTTTTTTCACTCGTGTTGGAAGCTCACAGTACAACGTCAGGTCCTCACCATGATCCTTGGTGGCTCGACTAACGCCGTCCTCCACCTCATCGCCATCGCTCACTCCGTCGGTGTCGAGCTCTCTATCGACGACTTCCAGGCCGTCTCCGACCGCGTTCCTTTCATCGCCGACCTCAAGCCTTCTGGCAAGTACGTGATGGAGCACATCCACAAGATTGGTGGTATCCCCAGTTCGTTTCTTCCCTGTTTCTCGGTCGCCACGTGGTGAATCAATGAGCTGATCGGAGCTCCGTAATGATTTACAGCTGTCCTCAAGTACCTCCTCGAGAACAAGCTCATTGATGGAGATATCATGACTGTTACCGGCAAGTCGCTTGCCGAGAACCTCTCGAAGGCTCAGGACCTTCCCGCCGGCCAGGACGTCCTCCGCCCTCTCTCGAACCCCATCAAGTCGACTGGTCACATCCGGTAGGCTCACCCCCTTCTCTTTCCTCTTCCTTTCCGCTGATTGATTGGCATGACAGTATTCTCCGTGGTAACCTCGCTCCCGGAGGCTGTGTCTCCAAGATCACCGGAAAGGAGGGCTTGACTTTCGAGGGCAAGGCTCGTGTGTTCGACAACGAGGATGACGTCGCTGCTGCTATCACCGCTGGCGAGATCAAGAAGGGAGAGAAGACCGTCATCGTCCTTCGTTACCTCGGACCTAAGGGTGGACCTGGTTCGTCTCGTTTCCGCTTTTGAGAGAAGTGATGATGGGGAATGCTGATTGTGGGCGATGGTGGACGAACAGGCATGCCCGAGATGCTGAAGACTACCTCGATGGTTATCGGTGCTGGTTTGGGACTCGATGTCGCTTGTCTCACTGACGGCCGATTCTCGGGAGGAACGCACGGCTTCACGGTTGGTCACGTCGTGCCGGTGCGTTGCTTTCACTCCCTCTGTGTCATCTCACCGAGCAAGCGTTGATTGGTCTTTCGGTTCACAGGAGGCACAAGTCGGTGGACCCATCGGTTTGGTCAAGGACGGCGATGTGAGTGCCCACCGTCCGCTTCAGCAACCAGGGAACGACGTGCTGACGTGGCTCTTCAACAGGTCATCTACATCGACGCCGTCAAGAACACGATCGACATGAAGGTTTCGGATGAGGAGCTCGCAAAGAGGAAGGCCGAGTGGAAGCCAAAAGACTTCAAGGTCAAGAGGGTGCGTCGTCCTCCCTCTTCTTTCACCTCGTGATAAGTGCGAGAACGCTGACGAGTGAACTTGGGGCTTACAGGGATCGCTGTGGAAGTACACCCAGCTCGTCCAGGATGCCAGTCACGGAGCCATCACGGATGCGTAGAGTGGTCGGTGTGATACAAATGTACTGTTTTGTGGGATGTCTCTTTCGGGCGCCACGTGTCCGGGTCAGCTTTCGTCCGTCGCTTTCCAAACGAAGCAGTACGCTGCCAGCTCTCAACTCAAGGCCTACTGTTGGTACCAGCTCGTTTTTGGAGTATGTTGCGATTTTCTTGATCGAAGAAGATGGAGATAGGGGAACGTTGAGTGAAGGCCTCCTCAAATCTGAAACAGCCTTCTCAAAACGCCTCTTGCCCTCCGCCCCTCACCTTGCCCCCTCCGGCTTTCAAAATCCACACCAAATCCCGCCAAAACTCACTACAGTTGAACTCAACGGATGGCCGACAACCAGTACAGCCGGTCCTCGACCGCTCCAGTCATCGACGGTCGGTACGGCTACCACCCTTACCACGGCCTCCGAATCGGCTCCGACGCGTCCTTTGACAAGAAGCACGCCCGCGAAGAATCCGTCGACGTTCTCGAAACCCTCGCATCGTACAAACTCCCCGAGCCAGTGTTCACGAAGAAGGGCGTCCTCTCCCAGCGACAACCGAAACCCGACCCGAAGCTGTTCCGTCCGCTCGATTACTGGCAGGCCCAGATCGAGCACTATGGGTTGAAAGCGCCGGTTGGGGCTGGGATAGGGGAGTTGAAGTTGGTGGTGCTGAAGGCCGTTCAGGCGAGGTCGAAGAAAGTGAAGTACTGGAGTCTTGCGGTGCCGGAGGGGATGAAGGACGTTCAGAGGCGGTTGGATGACAAGTTCAACGCGGTGCATCAGAAGGAGGCGAGCAAGTTTTATGGAGAGTTGGGGAAGAAGGGGAAGATGAAGATGGTGGAGCAAAGGGAGACGAAAGGGAAGGGGAAGAGGCCGAGGGAGGAGCAGGCGGTCGTCGATGAGGTTGCGAAGAAGAAGCCGACGAAGGGTAAGGGCGGTGTGGACGTGAGTGACTCTCTGGGTTTGACTGGTGCTCTGGTAGCTGAGCTTACTACTTCCACAGCTTTCCGTTCTACACCGAGGCACCTACATCATCACCTGCCCCGGCGTCACCGACGGCTGGGACTTCGCCGGCGACCGTTTCACCCTCTCCCTGCACCCTTCCACCGGCAAAACCCACATGTGGGGCAAGTTTGACTTTGGCGTCTTTGAAGGCGTCCTCCGCTCGACCCGCAAGTCCCTCCCTTCCGTCAAGAACACGTCGTCAACTTTCTCCTTTACTTGGCGCGGACGCGAGACTGGCGAAGGCGAGATGCAGTTTGGGCCCGAGTACACCGGGTCGATCGTTTTCCTCGGCGGTGGGAAGATCGAAGGGAAGATCAGTTGGTTGGGAGAGTTTGAGTTTACTGGGAGCATGAAGCAGACGGCAATCAGAGGGGGCTCGGGGAAGGCTGTGGACATTGAGGCTTTCTATCGGAGAAGGGTGGAGAGCTGGAAGCAGGAGTATCACGGGATCAACTACGAGATGCATGAGTACGAAGGCGCTAGTAGGTGGGGTGGATGGCACGAGGAACCTAGGCAAAGGAAGGAGCAGACTTCGGACACGGAGGACGAGGGCGGGTCGGACGAGGAAGAAGACGGATACGGTGGGGCGTATGGCGGAGTAAACTATGATGGTAGGTATGGATGGTGAAGGTGAGTGCTTTGGTGTTTCGTGATCCATGGCCCTGAGCTGATCACGCTTCCGCAGGCGCCAAGGGACCGCCACGTGTTCATAGCTTTATTTGTGCTGTCGGACTGCAGTCGTGCGTAGAAAGTCTGTACAGATGCTATTCACTCTCTCCCCGTGCTCCTACTCCGGCTCTGAGCCCGCGATGTGGAAGTCTCCGGCCTCGACTTTCTCTTCCCGACCTCAACTCCGCTTCACAGTGGCGTCCCGGCGCGCCGGCCGCGTACTCCTCTGCCGCGAATTTTGTAGCCCTTTTCCATTGTTTTGCCTCTTTCTCTTTTCTCTACACCTGTGCTTCAGCGATGAACTCCCTCCTCGCTAAAGTCGCGCCGAACTCGACCCTCTCGCACACGTTCTTCCCTCCTCGGACCGCGTGGCTCCCCGAGCGAGACATGCCGTCGTTGGATGGCAAGGTGAGTGTTTTGAGTTTCACATTGTGAGCTTCTTGAGAAACTATTCTGATCAATATGACAGGTTGTTTTGGTGACGGGCGGCAACTCCGGCGTAAGCTGATCCATCCTCACCCGGCAAGACCACGTCACGCTAACCTCCCACTCGCAGATTGGATTCGAAACCTGCCTCGCCCTGCTCAAATACGGAGGCTACGTTCGAGTATACCTCGCCGCAAGGTCTCCCGAAAAGGGCAAAGCAGCGATCAAGAAGCTGTTGGCGGACGTCCCGAACGCCGACGTGCGGTTCTTGCAGCTTGATTTGGCGGACTTGAGGAGCGTGAGGAGGGCGGCTGAGGAGTTTTTGGGTCGGGAGAGTCGAGTGAGCTTGTTTCCGTGTGTATGGATTTGACTTCTTCTAAAAGTCACTCCATGCGCTTACAGCTTGACGTCCTCTTCAACAACGGAGGTGTGATGACCTGCCCTGTGTCGGTGATCACGGCGCAAGGCTGGGACGGCCAGTTTGGCACCAACACTCTTGGTCACTACTTCCTCACTAAGCTGCTTGTGAGTCTCTTACTTCTCTGCCTACCGTCGGAGGACGGTCACTCACCCAGAATCTTTCTTGACCAGATTCCAGCTCTGACACGTGCCGCCCCTGCGCGAGTCATCAACACCGCTTCGTCTGGTCACGGTAAGCACACGTTCTGTTTTCCGTTTTTAAATCATACTAGAGCATATGTCTTGGCTAGAGTTTGCCCCTCCTGGACAAGGGTTCGAGTGGGACGCGCTCATGGACGGGCCAGCGCGCGACGCCGCGATCAAGAAATGGGGCGCCGAGCTCGGATCGGGCTTCAGTTCCGCACCGTGGAAGTTCTACGGAATGTCAAAGTTGGTGAGGCCCTGTCACTCCTTTCTTTCTTTGAGGAGCCTTTGCTGAAAAGGGAAGTGGGTGAGGGCGTAGGGCAACATCATCGTCAGCAACATTCTGGCACACGAGCATTCCGACGTACTCGTCAGTTGTGCGCTCCATCCCGGAGGGCTCAACACCGAGTTGCAGCGGTATGTTTTCACTATAGTACAGTTTTTCCAGCTTCTTAAATTTTCCTCTATGCAGGAACCAGCCCGCATGGCAGCAAAAACTCTCTCGTTGCCTGCTCCACCCGGCCTACAAAGGCGCATGGACTCAGCTCTGGGCCGGGACCTCTGCTCCTTTGGAAGAGATCAACGGGAAGTATCTTATCCCGTGGGCGCGTGTTGGGATGCTGCCGAAGCAAGCGGCGAGCGTCGAGACGCAGGAGAAGCTGAAGGCGTTCTTGAAGGATGCGGTGATTGGTTTCTGATATGCGCCCGGATGAGATCTTCTTCCAGCAACATGCATGTAGAACTGAGGAAAAGAAGCTTTACTAGATCGGCCTAGGTTCTAGAGCTGGAAACCTTCTACTCAGAGACGCTGTTTCACTCCAAACCTCCCTTCGCATCCGTTGATCAACAGACGTCCTTGCATGTTTTTGGAGCTTGAAAAGAGCAGCTGCAAGGTAGATCAAGCCGGTTAGGTATGGCCTCGCTTGAATTGCCCCCTCAAAGCGGTAGAACGAGGACACGTGGTGCTTACGGGATGTCTTCCTCAGGCCTTCAGAGTCCTAGTGGTCAAGTACCGCCGACATTGATCTAAGACGTACATCAAAGCAAATAATCCAGTAGTATGCCCAAACTCGAATCAACACGTGCACACGACCTTACTCCCTCGCGTCTCGCAGTGGCGCCAAGTCCGGTCGGCGTAAAAATGACGAGCTCGGCTTCGCGTCCGTCCACATTCCTGCCCGCGCGCCCGCTACGACACGACGAGAAAGTAATGGCAGTTTTCGGCCAGCTGCTATCGAGCAGTAGCAGGACAGTTCTGTCGAGAGTAACGGCGTGTCCGGCCGCACGGAGAGTGCCGTCGCTCGCTCGGGGGAAGAGCACGAGCACGCTGGTCGAGGCGGTGGCCGATGTCAGACAGCTGGCGCTGCCGCTGTGTTTTGTCGGTGTGAAGGGATGGGATGGGGATGAAGGAATAGAGTGAGTTTCTATTTTCACCCTTTTCCGAATGCGACGAGGGCGGGAGGAGGAAGCTGACGAGAGCGCTTTGTTTGGCCGCACCAGGAGCTGGGACAAGTGGGCACGCTTGTTCGCGAAACAGGGCTACACTTCGATGATGGTTGAATTGAACCCTGCCTCCGCTGTTGGAGCGTCCACGAGCTCACAAATCCTCGCCGCCCTCGAGTCCGGTACGTCCCGCTTCGCGTCCTGCGCCCGCCGATTTCGGCATCACTCTGACCAAACAAACAAACAATATGCTCGAACACAGAGCTGGTAAAGGAGCTCGCGCACTCCCCGTTCCCACCGCTGCTCTTCTCTTCCCACCTCTCAACCCTCATCGCACAAACCTACGTCTCATCGCACCCACTCTCCGGCCTCGTGCTCCACTCCGCCGTCGCTCCAACAAAGGCACACGACTTTGCGCCGTCCGTCCTCCCGACCGCTTTGGAGGAGTTCACGTACGAGCCAAATTTTGCAATTGGGATCATGGAGAGGAGTGAGGAGGAGCTGGAGGGGGCGGCTGGGGGGAGATTGCTGGAGGAGTTTGGGGGGGATGAAGATGGGGAGGTGCAGACGATTGTTGGGGGGAAAGACAAGGTCGGATGGAAGCATGTCGTCGAATGGATGGAGGCGAATAACCTGTGAGCGTAGTGGGTTGGTGATGGCTGGCTGTTTGGGCAAGGTAGGAGCTTGGAGTGCGGGACATTAGAGGTGCAGGCACCGTGGATCGAGTTCGGACGGACGGGAGCACGTTTGAGATAATCTCAATGTAGATGTTTTCATTTTTGTGCATTGTATATTTCTAGACAAACGTCTGCACGAGCGAGTAGGGAGGGTGCGAACATGAGATAGGCGACACGTCATCAGCATCTCTTGCACTGCGTGTGAGCGTCTGCCGCAGCCTAAAGATAGAAGGCCTATTCTGTTTCAGAAGCTTTGCTGCCTGTCTTTTTAGCGCAGCATCTCTCGTGAGGCTCCGCGAACCTGCTCATTGAGCCGGAGCGGCAAGGTTGTATCGTGCGCTTCTTCCGTCAACTCTCACTTCACTTTTGCACCTCCTCACCCACTGCTCAATGTCTCTCGTGAAAAGTGCCGCTCGCTTCCTCATCTCAGCGTTAAACCTCGAGAGCCGGTGAGCTCTTGTTGCCTCAATCGGGTGGCAGCTTTGCTGACAGGTTTCGCAGGGTGCTCAACAAGGACACAAGGGCGGACGACGAGCTCAAGCAGATCCGACATGAAAGATCCAAGAGACCAAGCTACTCCCCTCCAGAGCGACTTCCACCAGAGCTCCTTGCCGAGGTGTTCCTCTTCGCTGCTCAGGGTTACGAGCTGCCCACGAGGTTTCTCGCGGTCGTTGCGTGCCTATCGAGGTTCTGGTGTCACTGGGCGACGGTCAAGATCTATACTCATATCAAAATTCCCAGCCAACTCCCTCTTACACTCAATTGGAACACGTATTGTCGTGCCATCCTGGCACCAAACCAGCGCTGCACCAGCCTTGTCAGGAGCATCACTTTTTCGGAGCTCGGCAGCAAGCCGCCAACGGACGCGGAGGAACTCGTGGAGAGGCTGATGGGGACTTTTGTGTTCGAGTACCTTATTCCTTATCTTGTACCTCAATGTTTTTACTTGAGGGAGTTAACGCTGCTCTGCAAGAAGCGGCCAGCACGTGGGATCGTGAACGAGGCTCCGACGTTCAACCTGCGAGTGTTGGGCGGTCGCGAGAGTTCCTGTCGTACGTGCTTTCGAGGTTCTTTGAAGAAAGTGTTGATCTACAGCTAAAATTTTTCGACAGTTCTCACCAGCCTCCACCTCTCGCACTGTCTCCTTGCCGCTCCCTCCAACGCCGACAAGCTCCCTAAATTCTATTCCCTCCGCCACCTCGCCCTTTCCTTTGTCGAAATCTCAGGAAATGCTCTGCGCGCCCTGACTGATAAGGATGCTTTCCCGGCACTCCAAGTCCTTTCCATCATCAAGTGCACCTTCGAGGAGCCGTCACGTCGCATTCCTCCCGGACCACCAGATGGCCACGTAACCGGCTCTCCATCGAGTCCGAGCTTCGTCGCTCTCACACTTTACGCAGATTTTGCATCAGTCAGGGTCAACATTTCAACTACACACAGCCTCAAATACCTCGCGCTTTCTGCCGGTGCACTGTTTTATACCTTACCCCTTCGCGGGAGGCAGCCGATCCTTCTCCAGGCGCCCGCCCTCATCCGGCTGTTCCTTAGCATTGACATGAGTGACGAGGAGGAAGACAAGAACATCAAGTACGCTGATGGGTCCCAGATGGCGAAACAATTCTCAGAGGCCGTGGCCAAGCGCTGGAAGAGCGTTGCGTGCCTTCGATATCTTCATCTCTCCGCTGGCTGGAAGCTCCCTTGCATGGACATGGTCCGAGTGCGGTTGGGAGAAACATGTCAAGAGCACAGTATTGAGCTCGTGTTCGAGTCTCGTGACGACGAGTTGAACGGAGAACCGTGGACGCCATGGAGGGGTAGGGACGTGACGAAGATGGTGCAGAAAGACATGGCAGCTTGAGTGGAATTGAAGTTCACTTTTCGACACTCGTTGCACTGCAAGTATTTTCAACGAATTTGAGAGAATGCTTTCGCGTGATGGAAGCATGGAACGCGATTTTTATATGCCACGTGGCTGCACGACACAATGATGAGCTGCTGGAACATGTTCTACTCGGCAAAGGTCGCAAAGCCTCAAGTCACACCTGGCGAACTAGCTTTTGACCAATTTTGATGCAAAAATGAGGGTAGAATGCTACCCCAAGTTCGAGTGGTAGGTCGGCTCCTCCGAGGCCAGTCGTTCCCTTGCGCTCCTGCCATCCACTTCGTCGCCGGCACGCAAGCTCGCCTCGCGCGATGATGAACCCGATCAGATTCTCGATACTCTGGCTCGCCCTACACCTCGACTTCCTGACCGAGTACACGACGTTGATGTTCAAAGCGTTCCTGTGCGTCCCCCGCTCGTCGTCGTCGTCGTCGTCGCGAGCGCGCGCTGACGGGCGTCGCTTACTCCACAAACAGCGACGAGCAAGGAATCCAGTGGAAGGCCATCGCGATCTTCACGGCTGCACTCCTCATCACGTACCCCAGGGCGATGTACGAGTTGTTGCATCGAGCGTGGACGTACGTTCCCTTCCTCTCTTCTTGTGGGCGTGCGAGCGAACGACAGGAGGGGCAGCATTGCTCGTTCCTTTGTCGTCCACTTCCTCCTTGGTTTCGCGTCTAACCTAACGATCTTTTCACTTTCCCTGCCATCTTCCATACCACAGCTCGTAACCGGCTCAACAACCTCCTTGCTGACTCAAGGGCGAGGGTCCCTTTTTGGCGCGATTGTACTTTCGAGGATGATTGGGGATGATTTTGTGAAACTTGATTTGTCGTGGGCTGCGAGATAGCAATGGTTGAGCTGCAGATGCTGGACATTGAAATCGAGTGTGGAAAGTCGCGCACGACGGGGTCGTTGGCCTCCGCCTCGGACACGTCGTCTTCATCGGCACTGACGTTTCGCGGACCCAAGCGAGCAATGAGTTCTTAGAGCAGTGTATCTATTCTTTCGCATCAAAGGCCTTGGTCTCTCTCGCGTCATGCGCTGCGGCTTCCAGCTAAGCTCCGCGAGCCCGTTCAGAGAGCACAGCTGGCTTGCAAGGCGGCTGCTTCCTGTCCTTTCTCCGCTTCTTCACCATCAACTCGTTCTGCTATGGGCCACTCGTTTTCAACATACTTCGTTCCAACTACTGCTCAATGGCTGGTGGCGGCATTTGACCTGGAGAATCGGTGAGCTTTCCGTTTCCTTCAAAGAGCTTGGGCCAGAGCAGCCTCGCTCACGAGTCGCGCAGTGTACTCAACAGGGACAAGCGGGCCGATGCTGAGTTGAGACAACTCAAGCAAAAGTCAGCTACTCAAATCTATCGGAATGTTGAACGACTGGCACCAGAGCTGCTCGCTGCGATCTTCCTCCAAGTCGCTCAGGACTGCGACCCTCCCACACTCTTCCTTACCGTGGTCGCAAGGCTCTCGAGCGACTGGTACCACTGGGCCGTCCCAAAACTTTACCAAGATTTAAATCTGTCCGACAAGACTTCTTTCACCCCTTTGTGGATGGGCCTTTCGGAAAGCGAGAGCCGAGCAGCTCTCGTCAAGAGCGTTACGTTTTTCAAGCCCGACGACGGGGCTGCACCAGAACAAGTCACCATGAACGATATCATGCGGACGACAAACTCAATAGAAAGAGTTATGTTCGGACCAATCCAGCAGTGTCTCTATGTGAAGGAGTTGACGATCCTATGGGAAACGGGACGAGGACTGTTGCGGCCATTCCTCGACTTCAGAATACTCGGCTGCCAGCCAAGCTCCTACTGTACGTAACACTTCACTATCTGGGGCAATCAGTATTGTGACTGAAAGCTTTTTTACAGCACTCACAAGCCTCCACATTTCTCATTACTCCCTCGACACCGCGAAAAAGCATCTCCCCGACGCGTTTCCAGAGTTTTACTCCCTTCGGCACCTCTCCTTCTCCTTCGTGAGCATGACAAGGGAGGTACAGCAGCTTCTCGGAGACATGGATGGGTTGCCAGCGCTTCAAACGCTTTCCCTGTTCAACTGCAGCGACGTGCCTCCTCCTGCGGAGCGGTTTGGGCTCGCCGTTCCGGGACCTCCGGACGGCCACCTCATCAGCGGTCCTCCGACTTCCGAAGTCCTCGCTCTTACTCTTTATGCGGCGTTCGAGTCAATCAGGGTCGATATCTCAGAAGTCCACCAGCTCAAGTACCTCGCGATTTCTGCTCCGGCCATGATGTTCACCTCATCCACACGAGGGAGGGAGCCGATCCTCCTTCTTGCGCCCGGCCTTATCCGGTTGTTCTTCAACATCGACGTCAGTGATGTAGATCTAAACGAGATGAGCAGGTATCCAGACGCTTGTCAGATGGAGAAGCAGCTTGCGGACGCCCTGGCGAAGGGTTGGAAGAGCGTCGCTTCCCTCCGGTACCTCCATCTTTCTGCTGGATGGTGTCATTCTTCTTTGGACCACCCTCGGAAGAAGTTGGAGACCCTGTGTAAGGAGCATCAGATTGATGTCATTCTCGAGATGGCGAGAGATGACTTGCAGGGGGAGCCGTGGACGCCTTGGAGGGACAGGGACGTGAGGAAGATGGTGCGGGAGGACATGTCAGCATTTGTGGAATGAAGGATGTCTTTAAATCATTCGCTAATATGATGTTCACACACTCTCTGGTTGATGATACGGATCACGAAACCCTGAGCCACGTGTTGTGCGGACGTGAAGCACGGCCGAGAGCCGATGATCGAAGCTGCCGCGCTCTGCCCACAGCTCGAGTGTTTACGCGCGCTGCTCGGCTTCGTCCAGCCCGCCAACAGCTCACACTATCGCAAACAAGGTCGTACGAGCAACATGAAGCACTATCAGCTGTATCGGAGTCGTCCCAGGCTGTCCAACACGTCTCGTCCGCTGCTGCTCGGCGCTCCTGGCTCGCGGAACGTCATCAGCACCTCCGCTCGCCACTCCTTCTTCGGCTTTGGGTTGGGCGAGATCGTAGGAGTCATGACAAATGTGAGCGTTCTTCCTGGATGTTTGACTCTCATGAATTTCCTTCGCGGTGGAAGCAGCACCGCGAACGGGCTGGACCTGACGCGCTTTGCGATCAACAGCCAGGCGAAGTTCTGAGGTCGCTAGCCGAAAGCAAAAAGCTACTTGAGGAAGCACGGCAAGAAATGAAGGACCAGCAAGAGAAAGCTCAAAGTGAGCATCCTCCTCACTCCTAGCCGTCTCCACCGAGATCCTGGGACCGCCGAAGCTCGGAGACGAAGCAGCTGACCTGCGTTCGTGCGGCCCTCAGTTCCAGCAGTGCATGCTTTCTCACCACTACCAGGCTTCTACGACCGTCCACGAGAGATCCGAGCGCTCGAAAAGTCGCTCGAAGGCGTCCCGGTGCGCTTCCCCTCCCCTCCGCATCCGAGCTGAGCGTGTACTGACAGCGTAAACACGGCGCTCTGTGCAGGCGTTCACGGTGTTGTTCGGCGCATCGAGTGTCGGCAAGACGGCATTGTTACGACAGGTGCTGTCATCAGACAAGTATCACGTCATTCACCTTGACCTCCGGATCGCGGGGTTCGCGGACCTCGAATCGCTCTACTTTTGTCTCGCGCAACAGCTCGAGGCGTACTTTGCTGCGATTCCGGAGCTTATGGGGAGGGAGTGGGGATGGGGAGAGTTTGAAAAAGAAAGTTGGGCGTTCAAGGTGCGTGCTTCTTTTCGTGAGAGAGGGGCGGCGTGGTTGGGGAAGTAGCTGACGACGAGGATGACGTGGCAGCACGATCGGTTAGGGATCGAGAGACGAGTGGAAGGTGGCGGGAATGTGCGGACAAGTGATATCGCACACCTCATGGAGCTCTACCAGGTCAGTCTTACCTCGCGATCACCCACGCACGTAGCTCGCACGCTGATCGTTTCTCCTCCAGTCTGCCCTCCTCAAGTACTGGGAGTTCCAGCCGATGACTCAAAAAGAACGAGATGAGCTGGAGCAAGCAAAGGAGGACGACGAAGAAGGATCGAAGAAGAACCCGAAAGCGAAGACGGCGCAGGATCGGATGACGCCGAGCGACCCGACGGAGAGCAGGATGCGGGAGGCGTGGGGCCCGCCAACGGTCGATTTGCAGACTGCACGGACGGTCAAGGCTGAACAGGAGGCAGCTGAGAGGAAGGCGAACGGCGAGGAAGGCGAAGAAAGCGAGAAGGAGGAGACGCCGCCGCCGAAGCGGATACCGGTGTTGCTTTTGGATGAGGCGCACAAGGTTCTTTCTTTCTCAGCTTTTGAAGAGATCAGGCTTTCAACTATTTACTTCTTTGACTCATTCACAGCTACCAGCACTGATCAATGCCGACGACGCGATGAAGCGACTTCTTGACTCGATGTTGGTGTTGACAAAGCAGGTGAGTGACAGGTCAATCCTCTTTTCCCGCAAAACCTTCTTCCTAATATTTATGCATCCAGGACCGCTTGACACATATTGTTCACGCAACATCCGACTCGTTCTACATGCGAGTACTCGTCGTGGGAGAACGTGCCATTCCGAAGCTGACGAAGGCCCCTTTCAGGCACTGGCTTCGGCAGCTCAACATCATGCAGCACTGCCACATAATATCCATCGGTAAGATTCACGGTTTCCAGATTGGCGTATTCATGGAACGAAAGCTGACAACCTGATCAACAGGCGACGTGTCCAAATCAGAGGCGCGGGCGTTCTTCGAGACTCAACTTCTTCCGCACATCCCTGAGCGACTGGCGCCGCGAGTGCCGTTTGAGGGCCTCTACAAAGTGTTTGGTGGAAAGCTTGCCCATCTCGCTGATTATGGTCAGTGCTTCAGCGTGAAGTGATCTATTCGGTTACTAGGCTGACCGGTGTTGATGAGTGTAGTAACCGAATTCATCAACTCCGACGGCAACATCGACGGTGAGCTACCTCCTGCTATCACAATCATATAGTGTTCATAGCTCATCTATCGTCTCCAGCCCTCCACAGTTCCCACTTCCTCCAAGCCCACTCCCTCATCAACCTCCAACTCATCCACTCCCGACCAACCCACGGCGACGCCCCCGGCTTCGAGATCTACTCCCCTCTCAAACCCGCTTCTCCTCACGCCTCTGAATCTCCATTCGTGCCACCGACAGAAGGCTCAGATTTTTCGGAGTCGGATCTGTTGACGGTCATGAAACGCCTGGCGCCGACGGATGAGACGGGGCACGATACGGCGGTGTCGCTGCCGTATTTCCCGTTGTGCAGGGAGTTGGGAGCAAAAGCTGTAGATGGAATGGTAATGGTGAGTCCAGGCTTCTTTCTGCTGCTGATTTGGAAGCTGATGCACGATGTCAGGCTCGGATCCTCGAGCTACGATGGTCCGACAGCGTGACGGCTGAAGGGGACTCGAGCGATTTGATTTCCAGGAAGATGCCGGAGGCGCTGGGACCGTCGCTGTTCCCTACGACTCCAGTCGTGGCGTATGCGATGGGGATCGTGTTGAAGGAGTACGAGAACGAGGGGCTTACTGAGCGCGCGGCCAGGAAGGGAGGGGAGACTGGAAAGTAGGATTGAAAATGGCGATTGGATAGAAAGGGGGGTGACTTTAGCTCTGACGGAAGTTCAAAAAGGTCCATCATTGTTGTTCATGCAGAGCAGATTCGAGTACATCATCAACGGCTCTCCGTCGAGCCACCGCGACGCGACCATATCAGTCAGAGCTTTCAATCGTTCCGTCAGCCACATCACTGCCATTTTGCGAGGCAGGACGTCTGTTTTTTTCTACGCGAGGCGAGGAAGGCCACGTGTCAACCGTTTTCCAATCGTGCTGATGAATGCAGCCACGTGTCCCCAGACCGTTCTGCCGAGCCTCGGCGCGGGAGAGCTTTGCTCAAAAGCCCGACCGCGCTGAAGGTCTCTTCCCGATAGTGTCCACAAGAAAGGAACTCTTTTAAAACTTCAGTTCAAGCGCATCATGTCGGAAACGACTTCACCTTTCACTAATGCCTGGAGTAAACGCGCTACAGTTGCGGCAATCCTGCTGGGTCAGAGCTTCAACCTCACTCCTTTCGGAGCCGTACGTGCCTTTAGCCTAGCTAGGCAAGCATGAATACTGACAAACAATTACAACAGTCTTTGGGTGCACGCTACCTCATCGCCAACGACCTCGGCGTCCCCAACGACGCCGGCCAAGTCTCGTGGATCGCTGCCGCCTTCTCCCTCACAACTGGCAGCTTCGTCCTCGTCGGCGGTAGACTGGGCGACGTGTATGGGGCCAAGATCGTTTGGCTCTGTGCACTTGCTTGGAGCTTTATTTGGAACCTTGGTGAGTCCTACGTCCGCTAAGTCTGGTTCTCGTACGGAACACGTGGTGATTGAATGGCCCGGGGTGGGAGCAGTTTCGAGCTTCGCCCGTTCGCCAGCGTTCTTTGATGCCTGTCGAGGGTTGACAGGTATCGGAGCAGGTATCATGTTACCTACTGGTGAGCGTCATTTACTTTGTGTTGAACGGATCGAAATCATTAAACATGATTTCCTTTCACGGCAGCGATCGGGATGCTGGCCCAGACGTTTCCTCCAGGGAAGCGCAGGAACATTGCGTTTGGAATGTTTGGTAAGCATCGCCGTGGTATTCACCAGCTTATGATACTAAAACATCCATCAACAGGTGCGCTGGCACCATTCTCTGCGGCTGGCGGATCTGTGTTCGAAGTCCTCGCCGCACAGCTCGCCTCCCAGCGATGGATATGGTGGCTCCAGTGAGTGCTTTGAGTGGATAAATTTCAGTCGCCCACACTAAGAAAAATATATTCTATAGTGCCATTAAGAACGCTTTCACCTTTTCTCTCGCCCTCATTGCGATGCCAAATGGGTTCGGAAAAGGCCATGGCGGGGCTATTGACATTGTCGGCGCGTTCCTGGGGGTCGCGGGCTTGATCCTGTTCAACTTTGCTTTCAAGTGAGTGCACATTGACCACTACCTGCAATTGCGCCGTTTACTAAGACTGTCTCAGCCAAGCACCCCTCTCAGGCTGGCAGTCCGCCGACGTCCTCGCGCCTTTCGTCGTCGGCCTCGCAACGCTCGTCGCGTTCGCGTTGTACGAAACCAAGGTAGCGAAGGCGCCAGTCTTGCCTTTTGATATCTGGAAAGCACCGACATTTGGTGCTGTGCTGTTTTCCTCCCTGTGCAGCTTCATGTCGTTTGGCGCGTGGCTTTATTGTGAGTCTCGCGACGTGTGTATCCCTCCGATTCAGTCAGCTTGGTGTTAATTGTTCTCCTTAACATGACAGACTACACTCAATTTCTGTTTAAGTTTCGAGGAGCGACTCCGCTCCAAGTCTCAGCCTACGTCTCGCCAATCACCACCAACGGGTTCATCGCTGCGTGCCTCAGCGCGTTCCTCATCAGCCGCGTTCCCGCGCAATTCATCATCTGTCCGCTCATTCCTTTCCAACCCAACCCCTCGCTCTTACCAGGACTAAAGCAAAGAAGGGAAAATCACAGGCGCCGGACTATTAGCCGTCACCCTCGCCAACATCACGCTCATGACTGCCCGTCCTCCCGCCACGTACTGGTCCTCGACGTTCGTCAGCGCGTTCTTTGCGCCTTTTGCTCCCGATATGACGTTCACGGCGGCTCAACTTGTCGCTTCAAACACCGTCAAGCCAAGCGAACAAGGTGTCGCTGGGTCGTTGGTGGGAACCGCGTTGAACTATGGGTGAGTTTCTGGCACTGCCTGCTCCCTGACTCGCCCTTCTTGACCGCACCATGCTTACACATCTGAAACAAACCACAGTCTCGCTCTAGGTATAGGTCTGGCCGCCACAGTCGAAACCCATACCAACGCGCACGGCATGAACCCGCTTCGAGGCATTCGTGGTGCCCTGTACTTTGCGTGCGGGCTAGCGGTACTCGGCCTCGTGGTGGCTGTTGCATTTGTGAGGGTTCCTAAGGATCTGAAAGAGGGGTATGAAGACGGTGCGGAGGAGAAAGAGGAGAGGGTTGAGAGCGGAAGTGGAGGTGGGGAGGAAGAGGCTACGATGGGTGGATGAGAAGCTCATGTCGAGGCTTGAAAAAACATCGGGTACGCCTACTTTTTTTTTTTTTTAGAAATCATGCAAGTCACTAGTAAAATCGCCTTTGAAGAATGGGAGGGTACAAGCAAGGCTGTAGTGATCGTGTTTGACTATGTTTTAGGTAGCAGCAAGATCCGCGACGAGCTCTTTCCTTTCACAGCATGGTGATATGTACAACTCATCTTCCTTTGTGTCTCAGAGATTCATCAAGTACGTGCGAGCGCGAGACGTGATGGTCGGAGGCGGACGCGTCGGACTCGGCGACGCGCTACTGATGAGGATCTGCTGGTCGTCTTGCGCAAGCCACAACTTCGACGAAGGCCAAGGACTTGACCGTCCTGAGAATTTCGACATCACGCAGGGGATCTGGTGCGGACACCGTGCGCTCCCCTCTCCGTCCTCGGACGTCGAGGACGTGCTGATGTGGTGCTTTCGCAGGATTTGATGTCTCAAGCGAGTCGAGCGTGAATGAGGAGTGGGAGGACGTGGGTAAGCAAGTTGAGAAGGATATGAACTTCATGTTCAGTATTGATTTTGGGGCAAACTGGAGGGACGAGTTTGGTGAAAACCGTTGGTGGTGAGTTTGGAGCACGTGTCCGCCCTATCTCTGCTGACACTTGGGCTGAATTTCGTTGCTCTCAGGTCTCGTCAGACCGTTTTATCGAACAAGTCTCTACTTTGCGCTCTTTCTGAGGCGCGCGTGTGAGAGTTGTGTCCGAATGGAATTGGTTACTTTTCGCGGCCAGACCACACGGAGCAAATCCACCGAAAGAGTGTAGCGTGACGAGCGACTGCTTGGAACGTGTCTTTTGTCGACGGAGCAAAAAGCTGTAGAGGAGAGTCCCGATAACACACTAAAAACGCACCATGATGTGCTCCTGTTGCTTGCTCGGCTTTTGAGGCCACGTCTATCCCATCACGGCGTTGAGCTCCATGAACGCGCTCGGAGAGTCGGGCAAAAAGCGGGGTTGGCTCGCAGTGCATGGTCTACTTTCTTTCCTTTTTTCTTTCTACCTCACCACTTCACGAACGGTGCAATCAGAAGTCAGAATGCTTCTGGATCTGCTTGGCCTTGATCAACGGTGAGGGCGGCATCCTGATCACTAGCGCTCGGAGCTTCGCTGACACCTCTTGCAGAGCGTTCAACGACGACGAAAGGAGAGATGCCGTTTCAAGGACGATTGTGTCACAAATCTGTCTGGAAAAGCTTCCGCCAGAATTTCTCGCCAACATCTTTCTCCTTGCTGCTCGGGATCACGAGCGCCCGACATCGTTCCTCACAATAGTGGCGCGGCTCTCGAGCTACTGGTGCTGCTGGGCAACACCAAAGCTCTACGCCCACGTTCAACTCTCCGGCAAGGATCTATCTCTGCCTGATTGGACTAGTTTCACGCGGAGGAGGCGAGCTTTCGATCATCTTATTCAAGGCGAGAGCGCCGCGAATTTTATCAAGAGCATCACGTATACGGAGCTCAACAACGATCGCGTCGAGACAAATGAGGGACGCGGAGAGTTGCGGTGGATGTCCAGTGTCCGCGATGATGTCCTTCCTTCCCTCGTGCGACATTCATCTGGCTTGAGAGAGTTGGCACTGCTCTGCCGACCACCTTCGCCTGCGCCGGCGGTGCCGAACCCAGACGCGGGCCCGAGGATCGATCTCGAGTGGTTGTGTGGCTTCCCGAGTTCTTGTTGTGAGTTTTTTTGACACTATTTCACTCCAAGGTCTCAGACAGTTTTACTGAAGATTCAGAGGGTTTCTGCAGTCCTCACGAGCCTCCATCTTTCACACTGCTACGTCGACGCCAACGTCCTCCCCGAGCTCTACTCCCTCGTCCGACTCAGCCTCTCCTTCACGAAGCTGACAAAGAATGTCTCCCGAGTCCTCCTCGATATCGAAACGTTTCCCGCTCTCCAAACCTTCTCCTTCATACGGTGCAGCGAAGTCCCCTCGGTCGACTCCCTAGCCGTCCACTTTCCTCTCCTGCGACCCGACGAAACCGTCACGGAGTGTTACACCAGTCCCGAGCTCACTGCTCTTACACTGTATCCGCCTTATCAAGCACCAGGCCTCGTCGTAGCTGTTCGTATGACACCACAGCTCAAGTACCTCGCAGTGTCCAACCCTGCCATGGTGAGCACGAAGGGACCGATCCTCCTTTGCGCGCCTGGCCTCGTCTGACTTTTGTTCAACATCGATCATGGGGAGGAAGATGCAAGCGACGAGAATAAATACGCAAACGCCTGTCACATGGTGAGGCAGTTCTCCGAAGCCGTTACAAAACATTGGACGAGTGTCGCCTCGCTGCGGTACCTCCATCTTTCTTTTGGCTGGAGCCGATCGTCTATGGACGAGCCTCGGAGCAAGCTAGAGGACTTGTGTGACAAGCGCAAAGTCATCCTGGTGTTGGAGGACGATCATGAGGATTGGCAAGGCGAGCCGTGGACGCCTTGGAGGGGCAAGGACGTCAAGAGGATGGTGCGGGAGGATTGGGCGGCGCGAGGGGAAATAGAGACGTTCTGTGCTTGAATGCATGAAATTTTTGCTAGCTTGTAACCACACACAAGTGCAATGATGCCTACCACAGACAGAGACGGCCCTGCACGGACAGAGACGGCCTCAAACGCGTAAAGCGCATGACGAAAGCGGTCGAGGGGCTCTACCCCCAGCTACGTCACGGCGCAAATGTGGAAGATCGGGGGGAACACATAATTATGATAGCAAAAAACTCTACCCCGAATTAAACAACTTTGAACGCCGTACTATAGAACAAAGAAAAGAAGCCGCGCGCTCTCAAGCGAACGAGGCGGTGAACTTGTCCGTGAACAAGGTCTTCGACTTGGCCATCGCCGCCATCCACTCTCTGCCACGCCACCCAGAACGCCATCAGCACTAGCTCTCCCTCCTCACAAAAGAGAAAAGCTATAGGAAGACGCACCCAACGACGAACCCGAACGGCAGCTGTCCGGCACCGCCCTTGGGACCAAACGTGACGAGGATGATGGGTTTGGCCGCGCTGTGCTGCTTGAGCTTCGCGTCCTTGTTCTTAATGAGTGCGACAATGTTGTTGGCCACGATGCCGACGTGAGGCGCTCCAGTGACGAGGGCTTTCTCCTCCTACAAATCCAAAGCTTGTCAGGACACGTGTGGGAAGGGAAGAAGGGAAAATGGACGCACAGGGAAGTCCTGGACGTCACCCATGGCAAAGTAGTTGGGACGACCGATAAGCTGGAGGGAAGGAGAGACTTTGATGTATCCCGCCTGGTTGACGGCCGAGGGGTCCATCTCGGCGATCAAGCCAGAGTTGGGCTTGATGCCCGCCGCGACGAAGAGGTAGTCGGCTGTCGTGTTGTCGTCCTCGTCAGCACTCCTTCCATCTTCTAGAAGAGTAAAGAAAAAAATGGGTTCACCCTCAATGTCAACGCCGTTGACGGAGAACGTCGTCTTGGGGATCGCTCCAGTCTTGAGGTCGCCGATCTCGACCCTCGCACCGAGGTGGAGCTTGACGCCAGCAGCGGCGAGCTGCTTCGCAAGCTTGTCACCAAGCTTGTGCGACCACTTGGGGTTTCCAAAGAGCTTGTCTGCCGCGTTGACGACCTGCCATTCCCAACCCCGACGCACGATCACACCACGTCAGCTTCCCTCTGCTACAAAACTAACCGAGAGAAGAGGAGATGGACGCACGGTGACCTCCTTGCCAGGGTACTGAGCGACGACTTCGCCGGCGTACTCGAGTCCTGTGGCACCACCACCGACGATGAGGACGCTCTGGGCGACCTCGATCTCCTTCTGGGCTTTCTTGAACTCCGCGACCACGTCCGCGACGTTGGTCGCTCCGGGAGTTGGTCGACAAGGGTAGAGGTAGGAGGCTCCCTATTTCTCTTTTTATCAGCTTCCATTCTAGCGAAGGAAGAAGGGGAGAAGCTCACAGTAGCGATGACGATGAAATCGAACGGGATGCTCGTCCCCAACTCGGGGTGCGGGTTGTCGATCTCGACCGTGTTGGTCGCCTCGTCGATCTTGACGACCTTGGTCGCCTTGAGCGTGAGGTGAGCAGTACCGGCAGGGAAGAGGCTCGTGGGGATCTCGTGCGTGTTCTTCGCTTCCCATCCTGCGCGATCGCACCCGGGAAAGTAAACACCACACCCGGAGGTCAGCCCCCGCAAGTTCACGAGTCGCTTTCGCGGGTAGAGGGGGCGTACCAGGGACGACAGCAGCCCTGAGAGCAGCAGGCGGGAAGAAGCCGTAGTTGTGCTCGGTGATGGCGATGATCCTGTGGCTCGACGGGAGGGTTTTGGCGAGCGCCTTCGCGAGGCCCATTCCTGTTCGTACGTTCGCGATACACTTTTCGATTAGTCCTGTATCCAGCAAAGGGAGGGTTGGGATGTAATCAGACGGACCAGCGGCACCAAGTCCGACGACGACGACGTTCTTTGTGGGCGTGCTCATGGCGATATCGGCGGAGGCGGAGGAGGAGGGACGGGTGAGGTGAGAGTAGAGGGCGAGGGAGACGGCGGCGAGCGACAGCTTGGCTGATGTAGAGTAGAATAGAAAGAAAGAAGAGAGAAGAGAGAAAAGTTTGGTGCTCAAGATAAGCAGAACGCGCGACGGGAATGCTGAGCAAGCGTGCCCCGGGCAGGCTTGCGAAGCACGGGCGATGTGGCTCGGAGTTGGACGATCGAGCCGGCGCCGTCGTTCCGTCTCGCAGTCGCCAGGCCCAGACGAATCTCGTAAACAGTGAACTGCCCCGGGGGTGCTGATGTGTCAGCGCTGGGAGGGTGACCAAGACTGGTGGACAGGTTTGGCAAATGGTTAGTTTTCGGGTGGATACAGTACTGTCACCCATGTCGGTGTAGGTACAAACTCGTGAGACATATGAGCGCGGAGCTTTTAATTTGAGCATTAGGTACGCGCGGAGGGTCTGTATTGAAATTCCTAATAGCCCAATACAAACCCCTCTCCGCCCGCCGGTAATGAACTGATTCGCGTGTTGCGCGGCTCGCTCCCTCCATCGCCTCGCCCCTCGGCCCTCATTTCTCTCTATACTTCTTCCTCATACTCCTCCTCTCCATACTTCGCATCAATCCTTCCCCTTTCACCTTCCGCCCTTCCTCGATCTCCAGCGCCCTTCAATGTCGGCCGCGAAGCTCTCGTCCCTCTCAACGCGCACCCTCTCGCAGATCCTCGAGCTCACGCGCTCCGTCCAGGAATCAATCCCTTCCTCGCCCTCCCTCCCAACCCAGATCTCCAAGAACCTCAGTGCACTCGCTGCGGGCATCGAGGTCCTCCGGGCGGGCGGCGAAGGAGACAGTGGCGTGGTCGAGGGGTTGGAGCACCAGTATGAGCGGTTGGTCGGGCTTGTCGAGGGGTTGGGGGTCGTGGTGGAGAAGAAAAGTCTGGGTGGGAAGAAGGGCAAGGGCAGGACGGGGAGGTTGGTCGAGACGGACGATGATGGCGAACTCGAGGACGAGGACGAGGAGCGGGAAGGGGAGGACGAGGACGGGTGAGCTCAACACTCCCTCCTGCCATCCGATTCTCCCACTAATTCTGATGCACAAACAGCTCAGGGCTCTCACTAAAGTCGCTATCGCCGCACGTCGCCGTCCCGATGCCCACGACCGACCCGGAGCGCGACCTCGCCCAAATGGAAGCCGACGAAGACTCGATGCGGCGAGCGAACTCTGAAGTCCTCCAAATGCAACAACAAATGATGGATGGTCTGTCCCTCCCTTCCTCCCCTCCCTCCCACATCCTCCCCATCGCTGACCCCCCACACCCCCGACTTCAGACCAAGACGACACTCTGAACCACCTCTCGTCCGCCATCGCACGGCAACACCAACTCTCCCTTCACATCTCGACAGAACTAGAGATGCAAGAGGGGCTGTTGGACGACACGGAAGCCGCGATCGATCGGACGCAAGGGAACCTCCGGAGGGCGTCGACTCGCTTGGATCGGTTCAGCAGGAAGGCGAAGGAGACGGGCAGCACGGGCTTGATCGTCGCGTTGGTCGTCGTCTTGTTGGTCCTGATCATCATTTTCAAGACGTGAGCAGGAGGGCTGGGAGCGTACAGAGGGAGGGAAACTTGTATGTATTGCGCCGAGGAGCGGTTGTAACACTTAGACGCATCACGAGCTCTCTCTTGGCTCTCGGGATTGATAGGTGAAGGAAGGCAAGAAGAGTCTTGAGAGTAGTGACTCATCACTAACCTTCATCTTTGAACTCTCTTCTTCGTACCTTGCCCATCTCCTCCCTCGACTCAAACACCACGTGTCACGACTCGACCAAGATCCATCTTTCAACGCATACTTCCATTCCTTCCAGCACCAAGAGCACCACGCCGTCATGCAGCGCTTTTGCACAAACCTCTCGGCCCCCTTCCCTCTCCGACGCCTGGTTCGGATGACGAGGCCCTGGGACTACCGGTACTCTTGCGCGTCGTTCGCACACAAACCAAACTGCACGCTCTCGAGAGGAGAGCGAGCGTCGCCCGACACAGCTTTTGGGAAGGCCGAGCCAGAAGAGCGACAGCTGAGAATCACTGTTCATTTTTGAGGGGCTTTCCACTCATCTGACGGATTTCTGGGCCTAGTTTGGTCTTTGAACGATGCGACCATGTTGTTCGGTCGTCGGTCGCGTGACAATATCGCTGGCAGTTGTTGGGATGGTAAAGAGCCGCTTATTGTGATCAGGGTTCAAAGTCATACGTAATGGAGCGTCAAGCGAGACGGTCTTGGACGGCCGAACGAAAAGGGGGCCAGCCCGCCGCTTCGTTCACTCAACTTTTTCTACTCCATGACGTCTCATGTGTCAAAACTCATCCGCGGGTGTCTTTTTTATCATACAGAATTCTACACCGGACTGATCTCACCCTGCAAAGGCCACGCGCGCTCCAACTCCAATCCCTCCTCCTCGAACGCCTCGGCCGCCTGCCTCACAAGCTTGATATAATCCGCCGCCACCTCCTCCTTCTTCCAACTGGCCCGGTTCAACATCTCCAACGGAAGAGGTAACTTGAAAAGCTTCCTGAAAACGTTGCTGATCGATTCGTGGCCGTTATCGCGGAGGAAGTCGAGAACGCCGGAGACCGGGGAGGAGAGGTTACGCTCCTGCCACATCACCGAGCGTTTGGCTGCAAGGTCTGAGGGTCGGATCGTGATATCGTCCCATCTGAGATCCTCGACCAGCTCCCTCCATCGTTCGTCGATCTCCGGGGTCGGCTCGAAAAACCTCGTCAGGGCCTTGAACAAGACGTAGATTGCACCCTCGAGCTCATCGTGAGGCTGGATGGGGCTCTTGCGGAGGAGGGAGGCGACGGCCATCGTGTCGAGTGTGCAGGTGATGAAGGCGAGAGACGGCGCCGTGTCGACGTCGAGTACCCTCCCCAGCTCCCAATCCACCCACACCAACTTCCCTCCCGACGAAAGAATGTTGCCGTACGCGGGATCGCGGTGAGCGACACCCTTCTCGTAAGCCGCCAGCGTGGCGCCAAAGAGTTCGACGGCGACGCTCTTGAACTCTCCAACGTTGGCGACTTCACCGAGCCGGACGGCGTTGGCGGGGGAGTCGAAGACGTAGATCTCGATGTGGCGTCGAGTAATCTCGTCGAGCACTGGGCGTTGTCTCTTCTTGCCCGTCGTAAATGCCTCGAGTGGCGGCGTCGGGTTGCGGGCACGTGTCGGCTCGGCGTACGAGTTGACCAAAGTCGGACACCACGGCGGAGCTTTTCCCTTCGTCACCTCCACCACTACGACCCTTTCCCTCCACGGCCTCTCGTTCGAGATCCTCGCAATCTTGACAACCTTTCGCCTCTCTCGACCGACATCGTCCGAGTCGTCTTCAGCGTAAACGACCGTCGACCGAGAGAATGGCGAGGTTCGGAGTGGCGAAATTGGCTTGGGGTTGAGCTTGATCTTGCCCTGATCCTGCTCCTTCGCCTCCTGATCTGGGAGACAGAGGGCGGAAGGGAGGATGTCGCCGATGCTGAAGTCGCCGCTGGGGGTGCGAGCGAAGGAGTATTCGAGAAACGGGTTGAGGCCCAGCTCGTACGGCGAGGCGAGGCGGAGGAGGTGGACGAGAGCGGCGGTCGATGGAAGGTTGTCGAGTTCGAAGCATTTGGTGATGGTAGCGAATTCCCATTGATCCGAGTCGAGGAGGGAAATGATGAGAGTGGTGGTCGGCTGGTGCTGAGCGGTCGTCGAAGGGCCGTGGAAGGAGAGAGAAGGGACGAAGACTCGAGTGGGTTGATGAGTACCCACATCGACGGCGTTGCAGAAGCCTTGTCGAACTTTCTCGCCGGCTTTTTTCCCAGCGAGAAGCGGGTTCTTCTCGAGGTTGGGAGGTGGCGTGGTGGTGAACTCGACGTTCGCGAGCGAGTTGAAGATCGTGTTGCGCGTCGCGGCGGAAGGACGAAGAGCAGCATCGTA